>CAUJNA010000191.1:60000-105000 GCA_963377175.1 Effrenium voratum | reverse complement strand
TGCATCGGGTACGTCCCCAAATTACTGAGTTGATTGATCCATGTTGACAAGTAGGCATGTGTACATAACTATCCATAACTAGAAAGCATGTGTTTGGATTTCCTCATTACGACACTCCGATATTATCACCACTTGTTCAGCGTTGGCTGAAACATGCAAACACATGATGATATGCAATCTGCCTAGATTCAAGAAATTCACTTAGTTGAGTAAATTCGCTGAGAAACTGTGACTCACAGGTCGTCACAAATCGCCCGTGCAAATTGCACATGTTTAGTTTAACTGCACCTTTGATGAGACTGACTGCCATCAGGAAACCCGCTCAGGGAAGCCTGGCCCAATGAAGCCCGTTTTCAGGCAAGAGGGTACACGGGCAACCCATTAGATTTGATATTTCGGGTCAGCGCAACTACTTCCCAAAGCAACCCCATAAAAACAAACCATAACAAACCCCATCACCACCACATTGCAGCCAGGCACGCTCCCGGATCCTGGTCACCTCTTCGAAAGCATTCACGGGCTTCGAGCCGGTCAGGATCGCAACGGATTGGCCAGCCTGCAACGGGCAGGCTGGATCCTTTGCACACCGCGGTCAAAACAATTTCCTGTGGCAATCGACCCCGTGACTCGCCAATGTTCCCCTACCAGATTGACCATAGACTAATTACTGGAAAATTCGACAGAACTCGAACCAGAAATGTATGAGCACCGACACCCAAAGAGTGACCTCACACCCGAAGCTCTAAGCGCCCGCCACAAGCACTATTCACCACGATCATTCTCCCACTGTGCCGAGCCTGGACAAGCCTATGAGCCCGCATAAGAAGAACATCACGCGGGCAACTGTTGCATTCCAGGCAAAACACCACGGACCAAACAACCTCCCGGCTTGCTGGACCAAGCTCTTTTTGCTGCCCATCGGAAAAGCCGAGCTCAGGGCTCCAGCCTTGCACATTTGTTGAGCGTAGATGTCACTGACCCGGGTGGATACCACCACATCTCCTGCCAGCCCAGGACCCCTCAAAGCGACACGCACACACCCAGCACCAGCGCAACCTGTGGCTGATCGGCACGGTTTGATTGGCGAAGTGGGAAAAACAACGGGGCCAGTGCGATCAACAATTTCCGTGATCCTGGCGCCAGGATCTCCTCGACGATCTGCTTGTGAAAGCAATCGAACTCCACTCCTGGCTGAGTGAAACAAAAATACATGCCGCTGAAGTGGAGCTTCAGCACGGCTTGACAATCGAAGCGGCTTCGATTGTAACCTCCCGAAGCGTCGCGCATCGGTTCACTCTTGGATCTAGCATCATGAACGGAAGTCGTGGCCGATTGGACCTCATGAGCTAGCGAACTTGCGACACAGCAGGCGAAAGCCGCTCTCGAACGTACCCAGCCAGGTACAAGCCACCCAGCTAGGCAACCAAGCAACAGAACAAAACAAACAAAACAAAGCACGACAAAACGAAGCATAGCAGAGCACCAGGTACAGTAAACAAACAAAACACAGACACAAAGAAGAAGAAACACACCACACAGAGTCACCGCTTCTTTCTGTGGCGTCAAAGAAGCAACCGTGCAGCACTGTGCTGAGGGTCCTAGGAAATCGAGGAGCTCTTGATCACAGAAGATCTCTGGGCGCGGGAACATGTTCATCTTGGAGGGGTCGTCCAGCATAGCCTGGAGGTGGATTTGGGAGTGTTTTCATGGTGTCCCCCAAAATTGTGGATTTCCTGTTGTTTTCTCGTAAAAACTAAGAGGGGGCACTCTGTCTGCCAAAGGTTGGATAGCAACTAATAAATAGGGAGGCAATTCAGAAAAGTGTTCCCAATGTTATTCCCCACCCTCAACTTCAAGGGGGGAAATTGAGAAAAGGTCGTTGCTTTTTTTCGGACGGAAACGGTCGGGGTGACAAAAAGCATGATCCCAAGCCCTGACAATACTAAACTAGAACTACGTTAATACCAATCAGCACTAAATCGATACTAGCTCATATAAAACCAATACTCAGCCCAGCTTGAGCCAGCAAAACCAACTAAGGCCCCGAACGGCCAAATTCTTGTCACCCTCCACTAAAGCAACTGCCCAAATATGTTCAAGGGCATCGTAAAAGGAAGCCCCAGCAATGACTTAGTCATAAATGTTTGAGGCATCTGCAGTTGGGCGGTCAACATGTGTACCTATGGTCGCATAAGATGCGTGCTGCAAACGAGGTGGAGGCGGCTGAGCTGAATTCAGCAGTCGTGGCATGGGATTCAGAGGCCCTCAGCAGCCACATACAGCCTGCCGCGCCTGGACTGTCGTTCTCAGCCGCAGCATGAAAAAGTCCTCGACTCTCTTGAACGCAGCATGGCAGCTCTCACCTGTTTGCAAGACAGGGAACGAACAAAAGCGACAATACGCAACCGTGCATTACATGCACCTTGCACGCTGGCATGCCTGCCTGCACGCTCACTTGCCCCGACCCCCCCATCCAAACTCGCTTGGGAACGTTACATGGGCATGGGTCAAAATTAAACCAGGGGACCGCAGGTTTCAGTCCTTGGTTTCCATCAGTGATCCATTTTGGGTACCTATTCTTGACCCACAGCCACACGGATTTCCCTTTCGGGTCAACCAGAGAAAAGTCCCACTTCTGGCAAGGCCACGCGTCAGACTTGGCATCGCCGGCCTTCTGATAAAACGTTGGCATCCAACAATGTCCACCCCTCCTCGCTGATGAGGTCCTCGCTCAATGCAGGCTTCGAGTGCAAATGACAGCATTGCAAACATCAAGAAGCCAAACATCAAAATGAAAGCGCCATCTGTTGAACCCGTCCTGCGCGGACGTCTTTAGAGTTCGGTCAGTGCCCAGATCCATTGCAGACTGCAGTTCTGCAATGGGTGCTTTGTCTGTCCGAAGGCTCAAAGCTGAAATGAGGACTTCACAACCTTTGCCTGGAAATTGGCCTAGCTCAGTTGTGAGCCGCCTGAAAGCCAAAACGGCATTCCCTGCATGGAAGCCTCATAACACCTTTCACAAGCAAGCATCACAGAAAGGGCACACTCGCACACATGGATAGCCGCATGGTTGCTTGCATGCTTGTGCTATCTGTCAACCGTTGATTCACGCGTCTGAAACCACATGAATGAATGAAGGAACGAAGGAAGCAATGAAGGAATGAATCAAGGAATGAATGCGTGGATCAAGGAATGAATGAATGAATGAATGAATGAATGAATGAATGAATGAATGAATAAATGAATGAATGAATGAATGAATGAAAGAACGAACAAACGAACGAAGGAATGAACAAATAAATAAATAAATAAATAAATAAATGAATGAACGAAGGAACCTGTAATGACCTGTATATACATGTATACACACATATACACACCTGATAAAGTGGTCTTCGTGTGTTTTGTCCGTGGCTCATATATATATATATATATATATCACCTGTGTGTCCGCATTTGCTGTAGGGACCTGTTGGCTGGCAAGTGTGTATTTTGCAGCCTGGAACATCATACATAGAGTTAGGCATGTTAGGAATGCGTCTCAAGCCGCAGATGGAAGGCGGCCACCACCAGTTCTTTGCGCTTCACTGTGGTTGGAGGCTGGTTTTGCCTCACAAAACGACCTGCAATGTGGAGGGCCTGCCCCAGGCATCTCACCAACATGCAAACCTGCCCAGTGGAGGCGCCCGGCAACTTGTTTGCAAGGTGCTCAGCGGCAACACAGGCTGAGCGCAGTGCTAAGACTGCATGCGGGCATGTCAGATGCCACCAGCAGAACGCATGCCAGAAGGCAAATCAGAATGCAAAATTCTGAACTCTGGCAAGATCTAGGGCACACGGATTCCATGCTTCTGCCATGCACATGAACCTTGGCCGGCTGCCAGCCCTGAGGGCCTAGCCGTTGAAGTAGATGAACACAGTGGAAGGCCGCATGGAGCCGTCCTGAACGCCACATTGAGCTCATCTCCAGAGTCTTTACTTGCGTGAGATAGCTAGGGAATGAGACATGACCCCGAGAACAAACCATCCCTCTGCGCCTCTGGTGGCTTCCTTGATTCAGAAATCCCAAATTCTCATTCCCTGAGCACCAGCAGGTTTATCATTGTTCATTGTACTTGCCTCGACGCCTGCTTGAAATGATGGCACGCTTTGAGGAAAAGAACTAAGGTTTTAACTTAATAACAGCATCAAAAGCTCCAAAACATTCCGACTCTGAAGGAACTATTTCAACTTCTTGCTGTCAGGCTGCGTGGTGCAGATGGAAGTACTGCCCCGGCCTGCAGTTGCTATCCAACAAACACTCCTTTGTCGTGGGCCAAAGAGGTGTTTAGGGAGCCCTGCGCAAACACAGCATATACTTCAGGGCTTAGGGTTCGTGGCAGGTGGAGCTTGCAAGCCCACCTGCAAGGTCGGAGTGTTTCCTATGCGGCGATACTTGAGATTGTGACTCAACCAAGCTGACACCCATGCTTTTCCCTCAACCTGCACTCAGCTCCTCACTCATAGCGAAGCGCTACCAAGGGCTCCACCTCCAGATTAGATCTTCATGTGGCCATGAAGTCGGGAAAGGGGGGGGGTCATATGGCCATGGGTCAAAACCAATGGTACCATTTTGGGGTAGGTGCACCACCCATTTTAGTTCATTTTAGTGGGGATGGGGATGTTCACTGGAGGTACAGGGTCTTGACCCTTGCCCACATGCGTTATTCCCAGATCCACCCCCCAGGAAATGTGTGAAGCGCATTGCCCGCCAAAGCCTGTGAAAGCTTCGTACCTGTCACAGCGGCCACTCTCGCAGCTATCCGTTCCTTGGCCAGGCACCAAGACCGGCAACCGTGCGGGAGCAGCAGTGAACTCAGTGGGCATGGCCACAAGGTCAATTGCAGCCAGGCGGCTGTTACAATGGTCTCGTTCCACTGCAGGTGGACCTTTGCCGGCTCAAGATGGGTTGGAATCGAGCGCGCATCTCCATTGGCTCAGGCATCTGGCCAAGCTCAACCAATGGCTGTTTGCAGCTTCCAGGCAGACACTCGCATGACATGAGCATCGCTTGGCGTGCATTGACATGCTTGATGGAGTGGTGAAACTGCGTTCCACAATATGTGCCTTGAGCACCAAAAATGAAGCATCTCCAAGCGAACTAGGGCAACCCCCGAGCTCAAGCGCCCGGAAATGCCACTGATTGAACTGTAAGGCGGGTGTGGGTCCACCAGACCAGCAACTACCATTGAGCTCCTCTGGATGCTGGCTAGACGCACTGCTTGATGTGCGTGTGTCGCCATAGCCCTCCTCCTTGGCGTGGCTGGTTCAGCCAAAGAATATCTTCGAAACCGTTTTGCCTGAGGCTGTAGGTTGGCAGAAGTGGGACGCTTCAAGGGCCCTCGATTCATGTCAATGGTGCGTGGCCGGTGCATCAGCCCAGGTGAAGCAAAACTCTGCCAGATGTTGATGGGGCTGAAAAAATATGTGCGGCAAATGGAGATCCCGATCCAAACGTCGTACCAGCAACCAGCCATCAGACTGCGCTTGGGCTCCCGGACTCCAACGGGGTGGTCTGTGGAGCCAGTGTTGCGCCCATGGAGGTCCGTAGCCTTCGGACACCCTCTGCCTTCTTGGCCGCGCATTTTGGGCAGCGGTGCGTTTACACTTGTCTGCATTGCACACTTACTCATCGGGCACGGCCGCCCGCATCTTCCCTCAGCCCTGGTAGACTTTCCCTTTTGAACATCCAGAAGCCCTCGGAGACTAAACCAGGTGCCCACTGGCCTTCCCCTTGGACACCTTTGAGCGCTCCTGCCAAGTGCAATGGTATGGTCATGAGGCTGAGCAGCTGTGCACTTGCAGAAAGCCCTGGTTTGGGCAAGTTGGAACTGAAGTTCTGCTCAACCTTGCCAGTGAGATTTCAAGAACTTGCCGGGGATCCCAACCAAACTTGGCCCAGAAACAGGCGTGCCACTTGACCCCCAGCTCGTTTTTGTGTTGAAACCTGAGCCACTCATTTGGAGCGACATCAACAGGCGGCTCTGGCGCACCCACCGGCCCTCGCAAAGCTGCAAGATGTGGTCAACCTCCGGTAGGGCAAACGACCCCAGTGTTGCCCATACCCGTCTGCTGGTGCGATAAGAGTGGGAAGCAAGAACTAATTCGCTGAGTGCGGAAAAAGGAAATGGAATGCTGAAACAGCCCTGCTTCTAAGGTATGCTCCTGACTTTTTTGTGAAGCCTCCAAAATTACCACAAGCTCCAAAAACGGACCTTCTTCGATGGAGGCATATGCTTTGCTCCTCTTGGTGCCGAGCTACCCAACCAGGTTACACTCTGAGCCGCACCCGCCTCCTCCTGCGAAATGAAGTGCTCAAAGAGTGTCACTTCAGGATCCTGCACGTGCACAGAGCAAGATCCACTCCATCGCACCTGTCTAAGGCCGGACCTTCGGAGCCCCAAGTCTCAAGGCCAAATGGGCTGGGCCAGATGGGTATGTGCAGTATGGGGCAAAATTAAACCAGGACCGCAGGTTTTAGCCCTTTCCATTTAACAGGGTTCCACTTATGGAACCTATTTTTGACCCACAGCCAGATCAGCTTCAATCCGCCGGTGCAGAAGCAACTCGACTCCTCGTGCACCGCGGATGCCAGAATCTTGCCAGGACCAGGCACCTCCTCGCCCTTGCCTGGAGGTGCTGACATGCCCTTGCCTTGAAGGGCTGACACGCAATGCGCGTCAAGTGCTTAGCCGGACAAAAGATAGCGTCCCAGTGTTTGCCACCCCTAAATGGAGCTGGTCCGTGATGTAGTGAAGCAAACCCATGGTGGAATCAATCAAGCTTCAGCTAGGATTCTCTCTCACTCTCCCCCTCTCGCTCTCTCTCTCTCTCTCTCGTTTGCATTTTCTCGCTGTGGTGCTCAACCACTGGAACAAGTTGCTGAAAAGCACTGAAAAGCCATTGGCATGAACCAGGCTGCTTCCCTCCACTGAAAACATTCACCAAGGCTCAGGCAAACAGCCTGCTCTTCGGGTGGAGCCTCGTTGCATTCAACGCAGGCCGTGTGCCACGCATAAGCTGGTGGTTATTAAGACTTGGACGGATTGGAGGCCAAACAGCAAGATCCCAGTTGTGGGGAACTAGACATGTTTCAGTGTTTGAAGGCTGGTTTTCTTGGTTCCCTCCCGAAAATTGCCCATGTTGGCTTGCAGAACATTGGGTTAGATGTAAGCGTAAGTTCGACGAGCCCAAGGCAACGTGCTTGGGCGCGGGCCATGTGGAAAAATGGGGTTCAGCCACTTGGACTAACGGATGCGGACCCTCTGGAATGACAGGGCCATGGGAAATTGGACTGACTCACTGCAACTTGTGTGGAACCAGCGGTGAAACTCGGGGTCCAGGTCCGCTTTCTCGGATTCGCATTCAACGCATGTGCTTGATCTTTGCTGACAAACAACTCCCGGGTGCTTGCTAGAGCCGCAGCAGCTACAGAGCTACACCCGTGTCGCACAAGAATGCCAAGCTGGACGGGTATCCGATATCCAACAAGGGCTGGGGTCCATCTGCTTGACCGAATCTCCGTCCAGTCTCGGCCGTTGGGTGCAACCCCCCGACTCAACCAGGTTTGACATCAATATGAGTCAGCCGATGTGGCTGCACACGAAGCATGAGAGCCCTTGCGCCAGGCAAGGCGCACCCAGTCTTGAAGGGGAAGACCGCCATCTGCACCTACCGACTCTGCGACTGTCACCCTACAAATATGCATGCACTCCAAATCCTGGTAGGTGTAGACGTTTTCTGAATGCCACCAGCCACGTGCCATTGCTTGAACTGTTGTGGTTTCTTGCTGGTTTGCAAGCCGGACCACATGGAGTACTTGAGACGCTAGCATCTCCGCAAGGGCTATGTCGGCTTACTTTTAGGAGTTGAGAGGAGAGGAGAGGAACTGCGCGAGAAGAAAGAACAACAGCCAAAGCGTCGGAACAACCCTGCATCCTCCGGGCAAAAAGCGATTTCAAGAAACAATGCGCAAAGCACACGGCTAGTGCATAAGTTTTGGAGCGCGGAACAGTATGGAGGAAAGTTGAGGAAAGAGCGAAGCGAACGGCGAAGAGAAGAGTGGGCAGCAAAGCGAAGACAAGAGCTGAGGGTAGATTGCAAAGAGAAGAGCGCAGGGAAGAGTGGGCAGAAGAGCGGAGAGAGGAGCGGAGCCAATGGTGGGGAGAACAGCGGGGGAAGAGCGGAGCGAAGGGTGGGGAGCCTTGCGGGCAGTCCAGGATTTGGGGGGGGGGGGGGGGGCACAATTCGGAGGTGCCCGCAAAGGAAAAGTCGATCTTCCGAAGCCACATTGCTTGGACCGCAGTCAGCGCTCGAAAATTGCTACATCTCGGAGTTGTGTGATTCACTGGCCCCTGCTAAGCACAAGGGACTCCGCAACAGACATGCAAATGAAGCCTGCAGCGGCACCATTCTCCGCGCCATCCGGCTCCAAGTCCTCACGTCCCAGGGACACAGTCCTCGGCTGACCAATGCGGATTGCCTTCGAGAGCTCCAGCTGCCATCGAGCGGCCAATTCGGCGGCTTCCACAGCACCGCCACATCTGGCGCGAAAAAAAGAACCAAAAAAAAAACGCGGCAAAGACCGGTGGAAAAAGTATGGCAACCGCCCGAAACCTTCCGAACTCCGCATCTTCGCCCTTCTAGGGGCGTTTGTCAAGCCCCCCCCCCCTTCCCCCGAGCCCGCTGCCCGCCTCCGTCGCCGAGGTAACCAAGGACGCGCGGCTGATCCCACGACACCTGAGGCGAGCGAAGTCCCTGCCCGTGCCGACATCATCCACATGCAGCGGAGACCCTTAGTCCGAAAACAACTTGGCTGAAGCTTGCTCCACTCATAAAACTGGGCCAGAACGTCGAAAGTCCAGGCATCTGAGTATATGCAGCAGTGGACTCAGAACCAAGCCTTCTGAACCACTGCCTTTCCCCGCCTCGCCCTCGCTACGTGCCGGCAAGGGCACAAAAGTGCTCTCATCCAGCCTCGAAAGAAATGGATTGAATGCTTCTTCCCCAAATGAACGCTCAAAGCACTGTAAGCTCCGAGGACAAGCGGGGGGAGGAGCGGTGACAACAATGGTCAATCCCCAAAATAAGTCTAAGAAGCTAAGAAATTCCCGGCCTCGAAAAATAGGAAGGCCTCGCTTCCAAGCCCAAGGTTCACAGAACGAGGTTCGGGACCAAGTCGGGCGCCTTGCAGCTGTCCGCCGCAGCAACCTCCTCATCTCAGCGTAGGCCTGGCCAGGACTCCCGGCACTGCCCGGCATGGCTGACAAACCAAGCGATCGCAGACACGTTAGGTCTGAGGATGACACCGGGACGTGTCAACATGTTCGTGCCTATCTTGCAACAAGCCCACCTAGTGAGTTGATTGAAAACATACCCAAAATGCTGGCAAACACCTCCACATGTGAAACTGATCTCCGACCAGAGCCGACCAAGCGATTGAAGCTCGTGAAAAAACAGCACCAACAATTTCGGCAGCCAAAAGGAAAAACACACACCCCACACGAGCCGCAAGGGCCCCCCATGAACTGTTTTGAGGCCCACCAAAGAACATCCTTCCCAAAACACGAGCTTGGCACGAGGAAACCCGAGACAAAGTGGTGCTACCGCAGCATCCCCATTTTCCCAGATTCTCATCATGAAAAGGGCACCGTTTCCGCCCCACCCGAATCTTTGCGCCACCAACCTTCCCCCGCAAAACCAATAATCAAACCGATAAACCCCATGGAGCCTGGTGCTTCCTTACAATGCACTTCCAGACTCAGTGAGCATCTTCCACTCACTTCCCGTGCCAAGCGGAAGTGCGTCGACGCCTCCAAGGACAACACCCCGGATACCGTGAGGGCATGCGAGAGGCTGAGAATGTCCTGCACCAGCAGCACATCCGCGGACTGTTGGATGACAAGCGCCGAGCCAAATCCGGCGCTCGACAGCTCTCGGTGATTTGCTCATGAAGCTCGACGAGGGTTGAGGTGACTTCTGAACATGAAGTCCCGGGGCCACTGGCCAGAGGTGCAAGGAGGCGGATTGTCTGTGGCAGTCAATTCTCCCACTCTCCCTCGGCAGATTGTCTCCTTGGCGGAGGGCTCATCAGAGCTGACCTCAGCCAATTGAAGATGCAGTGGCAAAGTTCCTACGCAAAGGCTTCTCAGGATCCATGCTAAAAAGTTGCCAATTGCCACCCCCACTCGGCAGATCATGAAGGCTGAGCTTGCCCGGTGTAACATGCCCAAGTCTTTCGCCGATTCACCATGTCCAGAAAGCTGCAGCCTCGGATGCTGCACGGCTGGCGCAAGGTCAATGCAATAAGAATGCCGGACGCACTTGAAGGCCTATGCCTGGAAACATGCAGAGTCACCACGTGCTTTGTGAGCAGAGTGGACAAATAGCCCAGCGCACGCAGCCAAGAGCAGCTGACCTTCTATTTGTTTACGCAACCCACTGTCCGGTGTGCCTCCGCATCCCTCAAACCCCTAGCAAGCAATCAAGGGCCAGACTTCTGCAGCACGATGTCGGCAGCTGTCCTGCACTTCCGGCATACTGCCAAGATCTACCAGGTCTCTTCGAGAACGAAGCTGCCAGCGACGGCTTGGAGCTTGACGCATCTTTCCATGTGGTGTCACTTGTGAGCGACTTCCTTTGGTGGAACATCCCTCTATCTGCAAATTGCTCACATTTGGCCGACTCAAACTCAAGAGGCTCGATAGAAATTGCCGATGTGGCTTTGACATGTTGCACTTTACAGGCCAACTCCGTTCCTGAGGCCATTTGTTCAGCGGTGACTTTTTAGGATGTTACCCAGGAGAGAGGGGAGCCATGCTACCTCGTTTCTTGGGAAGCTGAGCACCTTGAATTCAAAGGATGGAACGTTTTCGCATGTTAGCCAGCATTGGGAAAAGGGACAAAGCAAGAATGTCATTGCTCCAGAATTGCCCAGCGTACCCGCCCCGTGCATTGCGCAGCCGCTTTCCCTGCAAAGATTCCATGCATCCGCCAAGGGGGCGCCACAATTCTGTGAACCCCCTGGGCCCTACAAGCTGAGTGGGTCTGGTCATCTACCAGTCCCACCAATTGCATCCATGTCGATTCGAAGCCCATCACCAAACTGGCAGGTTCTCGGGCAGCACCTGGCAGGCCGCTGTTGATCATGGCGTCACGGGTGGCTTCAGCTTCAGATGTCACAAATGTTCCGTCTGTGAGCCAGGCTCATTTTTAACAGGTGCTATGCCACAGTCCGCCTCTGCATCCAGAGGCTGCTTCTTGTGGCGCACGGGCGAGCAAAGATTCCTTGCACCGGTCTGGAGAGGCTTCCGTTTGCTATCCATACTTCCTTGAAGCTACTGACACGATTGTCGTGTTTGCCCCCCCGAGGGTGAGGGGTGCATTTTGCAGCCTGAACAGCTGGCCCCTGTCTCCAGAAAGAAGGGTGGCTCAAGAACCGCAATCGGCCCTAACAAGCATAACTTGTGCTCACTGAGTTTTGGGGTGGTTAAACATCGGCAGGAGGATCTGTATTCTGGAATGCCGCAGCCGAGCTGCTGCAATGACTGCAAGGGATGCCGATGTTGGGTCCTCGGCAAAGCTTGCCCATCCCAAGGCATCCGAAGCTGGACAAGACTGGAGATAGGTCATAGTCCAAGTTTGGTCAATTTGCGGAGGTCCTTCTCAGCCGTAAAGAGTTAGTCAGCTGAATGCACCCGACAGCCATTGCTTGGGAAGATTGAGACTTGCGGCAAGGCCGACGGTGACATCTTGTCAGAACAGTTGAGGGACCTGCTTGCCGCAACTACTTGCTGATTCCACCAAAACTTTGCTCGCTGGTGCTCAGCAAAAAATGAGACTTGGAACAACCCACCCCCCAAAAAAAAACAACACTGGCGGTTTCTTGGAAAATTCCCTGGGTTCATTCCAATTCGGATTTTCCCCCCCTATCGCACCAGCAAAACTTTGGGACTGCCGTGCCGGGCCTCTCGGTGCCTTCCGTGAAGCTGGCGCGGAGGTTCTCCAGCTGCTCGGCCAGCTTCGACAGCTCCAGCTCCAGGTCGCCGGACTTGGCCCGCCACTCCTGGCCGCAGTGGAAACGCGAGGGAATATCAAGACCCCAGAGGGAAAAGAAGCTTGGCTCAAAGCATTCGCATTATATGCAACAAATATATATTTCTATATAAATATATATATATATATGAGTGCATGTGGTCCAGCCCTCCTTCGCCCCTGTGGAATGGCGGGGGCTGGTTGGACTTCGCTTAGGGCTGGCTTTCGGTTGGCTCAGGGTTTGCAAAGGGAAAATGGCATTGGGCTGTCACGTTTTTGTCCAAGAACGACGCTGTATTCCAAGCACCTGACCCGAGCACCCGCGCTGGAAGACAAACTCGTCTCGCAAGGTCGCCCAACAATAAGCTGACTAAGTCTTGATTAGCCCTCAAGTACAAATATTCTTAATGTTGTTCACGCAGCTGACATAACCAATGCCGGACATACCGACGTTCTATGACAAGACGCAGTGTTCCTAGTCCTCGGTTCCTACAGCATCTCCTTTCTCATGATCACTAAACACACATGTATCTTGGTGGGGGTTCTGGCTGCCGGGTGTTAGCATGGCAACGCAACCCGAGCGCAAGCATGGGCGCACGTGCTTTTGCGTCCGGAGCTTTTTGGCTTTGCCAACGACACACGTGCTCGCGAGCAAAAAAAAGTGTGGCTCGCAGCTACCAGTACGCATGAACATTCATGTCAAAGATGTCGCGGCTCTTCCAATGGTTTATGACTCATGATGCTTTGCCTTCCTTCAGTGATATGAGAAGGTGAAATTCGCGAAGGGGAAGGTTCTCGTCAATACGTATCCCTGTCCATGAGGGACACTAAGTCCAGCTCAAGAATGGTCACTCAAGATCGGGCAAGCGAAAAAGAATTACAATTATTTGCCTCACTATCTACCATATTATTTACGGACTCTTTCTATTAAGGGCCAGGCCAACCAGAAAGCTTGATTTATTTACGTGATTGGTTACGTTTTATTTTCGGGTACGGCGAAAACAACAGAACCCCCTATTTATAGAGGCTAAGTTTTGGTTTAACAATTAGTGCCTTACGAAAGGAAACAAATGAGTTTGCTTTGGAAGCCCACGCCCGCTGTTTGCCACGGGCTGCTGCGCAGGCTTCGCCCCCCCCCCCCATGACCCCCCCCCCCCCGCCAAATCTCCCCTGCCTGCGCTTCCCTCTGGGTGCTGCGCAGCTCACACAAGGCACGCTCCTGCTCTTGGAGCATCAAATCGTCCGCCTTACGAAAAGCCGGTGCTGGGGGGGTGGTCAGGCCCATGTTCCAATCAACTTACAGCAATGAATTGCTATCCTTTGTTGGGAGTGGAGTTGCCAAGCAGGGTCAAAAGAAGTGCGGCCAAAGCAAATCTATCCTTCACACTTCTCTGTTGCATGTCAGCTGGTGGTACCTTCTTCATGGAACTGGCTGGTGGTATAGGTTTGGCGGCAAGTGCCGGAGAGGCTGACGGAGGTCAAACTAACAGGCAAATCCAAAGCAGCAGCTACGACCGAAGAAATGTGGGTATCGCAACCCTGCAAGCAACCAAACTGGGAAACATAAACTTGTAAGTCCGTTGCACAAAAGCACAAGCTTACCATACATGCACAACGACCAAGTCAGTAAACATCCAAGCATAAGCTACGACAGGTCAACGCAGAGCATGGCACGGCTGAACCCGGGCACAACCCGTTGAATTCCCGAGCAATATTAGAACAAAACCAGGGCCCAAAAGCAGACATGGTCGGCCAGACTAGTTTGTGCTCGTGTCCCATTTGGGCGGCATAGCTGTGCCGCGCCAATGCGCTGAGTGGATTCGAACTCCGGAGATCAGAGGTCTGTCGGTCTCTGTAGGGATCGCTTAGGATTGGGCGGATTGGGCGGAAAAATTGCAGAGGCTGCACAAGGATGAGCACAAACACAACCAAAATCACAACCATGGCCAGGACGAGGAAAACAACGGCAACCGCCATCGGCATCACCACAACCACCACAACCGCAACCCCAAACCGTAACAACCGACACAATAAGGAAGAAACCAGCAAGTCACCCAGCCTGCAAACGAAGCAAACAAATACAGAAGCAAACAAGCTAACAAGAGACCGAAACAAATACGTCAACAGCAAAAAGCTAACACCAACACCACCATGGCGACAGCAGCACCTGCAGCTTCTGGAGCATATTGGAGTGTTCTACCCCAACCTCCCCCGCCCGTCACGCCTCGCGCTGCCTCTCCAAATCCCGCACTGCCGAAGCTTCCACCTCGGTCTTCTTCTATTCTTGGCGCTTGCCTCTTGGGCATAATCGAAACAATCAGGTCCAACGCAGCTTCTAAAAGCAAAGATTCGCCCCAACCCCTCGAAAAGCCCGAAGTGACACGCAACCCGACCTCGGCCATCAGCGACTCCATCTCCTCCTCCAAGTCTTGCTCCGCCTTCTGCGCCCTCCGCAAGGCCTCCGCAAAACGCGCGGAGAGCGCGTGTTGACCTGCGCTGTGCCGTGGATCGTGGCCAAGCAGGAGAGCGAAGACTTGGGTGGGATTGATGGACGTCGTGTCACGTAGTTTCATACAGCTGACTCGGGGAAAAATATGTGAAGCATCCAGGCATCCACTTAATTAATGACAAGACAAAGTGATGATGACAAAACCTCAGGGAAGATTTGCGAATTTCACCCTGAGAAAGAGAGGTAGCGAGAGAGCGAGCGAGAGAGAGACCAACAGCAAGTGGGGCCCTCAGCAGATCAGCACAGAAGAGGCCAAGGATCACGTTTGCACTTTTGCACCTTTGGCAAATGGTACCATGACTCGCTTCTCCACTAGGCCACTGCCTGGTCTCTCTCCTCCTGCACGACGGCCAACTCCGCAACGGAGGCCTTGGCCGTGGCAATGTGCAGGAGGCATTGCAAGCGGAGAAGGAAACACGGTGACGAAAACATAGAGTGCAACTAGTGCTTGCTTTCTTTTTTCTCCCCCGGCAAAGTGGCACCCGCCAGTTCATGCCCCGCTGTTTGACATGTTGACAGCTACTGCGCAGCTGTTGTTTCGATGCTAGTGCAGATAGTTCTTGAGGTGTTTGATTTGACGGCGCTTGCCTAAATATGTATACACATATACATATACATATACATATATGTATACGTATACGTATACATATTCATGTACATATGTATGCCCAAAAACATATTTAGAAACATATGTACATATGAGTGCTCGTGTGTATGTATGTATGTATGTATGTATGTATGTATGTATGTCTGTCTGTCTGTCTGTCTGTCTGTCTGTCTGTCTGTCTGTCTGTCTGTCTGTCTGTCTGTCTGTCTGTCTGTCTGTCTGTCTGTCTGTCTGTCTGTCTGTCTGTCTGTCTGTCTGTCTGTCTGTCTGTCTGTCTGTGTGTGTGTGTATGTGTGTGTGTGTGTATGTATGTATGTATGTATGTATGTATGTATGTATGTATGTATGTATGGGTGTGTGTGTGTGGGCGCGCGCGTGCGCGTGCGCGTGCGCGTGCGCGTGCGCGTGCGCGCGCGCGTGTGTGCGTGTGCGTGTGCGTGTGCGTGTGCGTGTGCGTGTGCGTGTGCGTCTGCGTGTGTGTGCGTGTGCGTGTGCGTGTGCGTGTGCGTGTGCGTCGTGCGCGTGTGCGTGTGCGTGTGCGTGTGCGTGCGCGTGCGTGTGTGGGCGTGTGTGCGTGTGTGCGTGTGTGTGTGTGGGTGGGTGTGGGTGTGGGTGTGGGTGTGGGTGTGTGGGTGTGTGGGTGTGTGGGTGTGTGGGTGTGTGGGTGTGTGTGTGTGTGGGTGTGTGTGTGTGTCTTTGTGTGTGTGTGTGTGCGTGTGCGTGGGTGCGTGGGTGCGGGTGCGTGGGTGCGTGGGTGCGTGGGTGCGTGGGTGCGTGGGTGCGTGGGTGCGTGGGTGCGTGGGTGCGTGGGTGCGTGGGTGCGTGGGTGCGTGGGTGGAGGGTGCGTGCGTGCGTGCGTGCGTGCGTGCGTGTGTGGGGGTGGGGGTGCAGGTGCGGGTGCGGGTGCGGGTGCGGGTGCGGGTGCGGGTGCGGGTGCGTGTGCGTGTGCGCGCGTGCGTGCGCGTGCGTGCGCGTGCGTGCGTGCGTGCATGCGTGCGTGGGTGGGTGGGTGGGTGTGTGTGTGCGCGCGGAGTGGCAGAATACCCTGCCACCACATTTGAGCGCAGCGGGCCAAGGCCTCCAGCGATGAACCTTGCCCAACGAAGCTGCATCACTGGAGGGGATGCAAGGCCTGATCAGCCTTGTGTGCCTGCAACATTTGCGTGATTCTGAAAGTCTATTTGGCCCCTTGGTTGCGGCGCTGATTGTGCTTCTTGTTCTTTCTGGTACCGTTGTCGTCACTAGAGGGAAACCGAGCGCATCGCGAGCCGAAACTTCTCCTACTCGAGACTCATCGGTTGTACTCGGAGACTCTTTGGTTGCACTCGAAGGATTAGCACTCTCCCTCGGGAGCTGAAGTGTGATCACCCCCATTTTGGGGGAACCTCGGGTGTACCCATCGTGTGACCCCGGGCCGGTTCGCCGGAAAATTTGACCTCAACGTTCTTATCATAGTCCAGCGGAATTTCACGTTTAAGCAGGAGCGAGGTTTCACTAAAGGGAAGACAGCCACCAGATCATAGTTACGTCTCACCTTTTCTCGCCTTCGTCTTCCGCGTGTCCGTCTTCTGGTTCTTCGCCCGTCTAGGGATGGCTTCTCCTTCCTCCCGTTCTCTTCTTGCTGCCTTTTGTGACCCGCGCGTTCGTCCTCGTCCTCTTCGCCCGCTTAGGGTTTGGCCTGGCTGTCCTCGCGTCGTTCACCTTTCTCCTCGTCTGTCTTCGTCTTCTTGTCCGTCTACCTGTTCCTACTCCTCGTCTTCCTCACGTAGTTTGGCTTGACGTCTTCTTCCCCTTCCGTTGCTACTTCGTGTCCGTCCTCTTGGCCCCCGTGTGGGATTCGACGTCTTCCTCCTCGAGCCTTGGTCTTCATCCTCTGTGCCTGTCTGGGCGGGATGCGTCGCCCTAAAAACGCATACTACACCCCTCTTCCTCTTCCTTCCTCCCTCTTCCTTCCTCCCTCTTCCTTCTTTTCTCCTTTTGTCTCCTTGTCTTCTGCTTCTTTTTCTCCTTTCTCCTCTCCCCGGGCGAGCTGCGGCGCCCTAAATACGCATCTCGCCCCCCTTTTTCTCTTCTTTTTCTCTCTTTCTCGCTCTCTCTTTCTTTCTTTCCTTCTTTTTCTCCTCCCTCTCGTCCAGCTACCTCCTGTTGTTCCTCGTCGCCCGTTTAGGGATGGCGTGTTCGTGGTGTCGTTCTTCAACTTCGGGGTGCTCTTTTTCGACCAGGTTTAGGAGGGTTTCTGGGCTGTTTGGGGTTCTTTGCCCCCTAAACTCGGGTTCCCCTGTTTTTCGTGTTTCTTGGTTGGGTTTTGCCCGCGGAGGCCCAACGTGGGGCCTTTCTGTTTCTTTTGTTTTCCTGCTCTGTTTGTTTTCTGTTGGGGTCTTCGCCCGGTTTTGGGGCGCGTGTTTTCCCCCCGAAAAAGTGGTACTCGCCTCTTTGAGGGGCGTGTGTGCGCGGAGTGGCAGAATACCCTGCCACCACATTTGAGCGCAGGGGGGCAAGGCCTCCAGTGATGAACCTTGCCCAACGAAGCTGCATCACTGGAGGGGATGCAAGGCCTGATCAGCCTTGTGTACCTGCAACATTTGCGTGATTCTGAAAGTCTATTTGGCCCCTTGGTTGCGGCGCTGTTTGTGCTTCTTGTTCTTTCTGGTACCGTTTTCGTCACTAGAGGGAAAGAAAGTGCATCGCGAGCCGAAACTTCTCCTACTCGAGACTCATCGGTTGTTCTCGATAACTCTTCGGTTGTACTCGAAGGATTAGCACTCTCCCTCGGGAGTTGAAGTGTGTGCATGTATGCGTATGTATGCGTATGTATGTGTATGTATGTGTATGTATGTGTATGTATGTGTATGTATGTGTATGTATGTGTATGTATGTGTATGTATGTGTATGTATGTGTATGTATGTATGTATGTATGTATCTATGTATGCATGCATGTATGTATGTATGAATGTATATGTGTGTATGTGTGTGTATGTGTGTATGTGTGTGTGTATGTGTGCCTGTGTATATGTGTGTGTGTGTGCATGTGTGCATGTGTGTATGTGTGTATGTGTGCATGTGTGCATGTGTGCAGGTGTGTATGTGTGTATGTGTGTATGTGTGTCTGTGTGTATGTGTGTATCTGTGTATGTGTGTATGTGTGTATGTGTGTATGTGTGTATGTATGTACGTACGTATGTACGTGTGTATGTATGTATGTATGTATGTATGTATGTATGTAAGTATGTATGTATGTATGTATGCCCGTGCGTGTGTCGTTTTGGATAAGCCATGTATGCATACGTGTGTATCATGCATTGATGTATGTACAATACAGTTCCCCCAGAGTGTTAGTTGGAAACACCCTCAAAATCACTGGTGGGCGCAAATCTCCATGTAAATGATATCCACCAAAAGGCTCCAAATGAAAACTCGCACCCGCCACTTATCAGTTGTCATAGCCTTGCAAACCTCTGGCTCTTCCAAAACAATCCAAGCAGTCCATGCCCCTGCTGACAATTGCCTACCATGGCAAAAGCTTAGACAACACAATGTTCGGTAAAAGCAGCGCGTGAGGTTGGGCTGGGGCCAGCCCCAATAAACCCATTCGGACCAAATGGTTCCCTTGTCGCTTATTCTATTTCGGTCTGTGCGAGACAAGTGCCTTTTTGCAGGAAGCCTTATGGTCTAAAGACCTCATCCGCAACCCAAAGGGCGGAGCTTCCGTCCGCTTCCCCCTTTGGGACTCCCAGCCTCCGCGCGCACTCGCCACTCCTCCGCCCAGAGACGCCGCCGCTCGGATTCCGACTCGGCCTGGGGGAGAAGCCGGGGCTGATTGAAACCGGGCCCCTGGAAGTCACAAAATGACTTTCAGACTTTTGGCGATGTTCCTTTGAAATCTGGATAAACCTCATGTCCTTTTAATGGACCCAGTTTCAAACTGGGCTGCTCCAAAAAAGGCGGGAAACCTTTCATGCACATCTAGCTCAGCTGTTCAAAATTTCAGGGCGGGCCGATCACAAACAACAGTGACTTTGCTAGACCTGAGTGGTGCCAAGCATTTGCTGGTGGTTGCATGTCACAAGAGAACGAACCCTTACTTCAGTACCTCCCAATGGATAAAGGAAACGACCTAAAACGTGTCACTAGCACATCCAGGCCTCCAAAGCCCGGGCTTCGAAGTCCTCGGAGCTACGCAGAAGCTCGCGCTCACCTGGCGGGAGGAGTCGCCTTGCCGTCGGAGCTGGATGTCGGGTTTTGGGGGCCATGACTCGAAGCAAGATTCTAAGATGGGAGCAAAACCCGGCAAGCCGAAGACACTTTGGGAAAGCGAAGGCGCCTCTTGGCGAAGCCACGAAACTTCCCAAGCAACCAAGCTCCAAATAGTGGAAACGCAGGAAGAGATTCGGCCCACTTTCCCCCCTCTGGCACTCACGCCCAAAGCCTCGGCGCGCCACCGCCAACCTGCGGCATGTCTGTTGCTCAGTCCCCTAGGCTTCCTTGCGTCCCTCGCTCAACACGCAACTCCAATCTGACTTCCCAGGCTGCCAGACTCCTGCTCCAGGTTCTGGGAGTGGTGCACCGACGCCTCAAGAAACCGCAGCTGGTGGACTTCATGCCCTTGACGACAACTCAATGCACCATAAGAAGATATGGGTGTGTCTGTTTTTTGATGGTACCCGTCTTTTCAAGGGCCACCAAAAGGAAAACTAACATTTTTTTGCGGGGGTCCCCTTTTGTAAGACGCAACAATTTACATAACGGTGTTGCTCCAAGTTGTACGTCCTTGGGCCCTTCCTTCACTCACTTAGTGCCCTGCTTCCAGCAGCCGCTCTGCCTCGCAAGAACTTCCCGCGGGGCAGAGCAAGGCACATACTGCAAAGCCCCAAAACTCCCACTCATGGCACCTGATAGGTGGGCGCTGACCAGAGGACATCTATCTTCCAGGAACCCTCCCACAGGTGCTATGATAGATTATGTTAGTGGGAAGGAGGGTCAATCAACACGTCGACCTGCGGTGTAGGAGAAGGCTCCCGCCTGGTCCGCCCTTGCCCTCTCCAGCTCCAAAGACCTTGGGGCACTTGATAGGCATCAGGAATGCCGCTCGTACGCACTAAGGTGCAACAGGGCCGTTGCGCAGCATCGAGGCAAAGCAATGCTAGACGCAGTGCCCCCGTGGCAGAAGGACAGTCTCTGGCAACTAAAAATGTTCATGACAGACTGAGAACCACGTTATCCCAGCGGAGCCCTTTCTTCAAAGTGTTCGACCCCAGACTCGCACCTTGTGCCGCTGAGTGCAACAGATACCCCGCCTCTTCAAGGCATCCACCTCCTCCCTTACAGCTTCTGACACAATGGCGCGGGCCTCCTGCCAGAGCCATCCAATATGGATCGAAAGTACCTTACCCCATCCCGGGAAGCCCATCGGCAAATACTGCTGTGGCGTTGAATGCCACGGCAAGCTCCAAACAGCAGGAGACTATTCTATACTGATTGTCCTGGTCATCATCCAGTTTGGTTTGATATTTCTAGCGGGATATCTCTGGGCCGGCTGTTAAGACAGCTTGGGCACTGGCAGACCCTATGCCCACTTACACATGGCCACGCTTGACGGCCTCCGCCTCTGCGACATCCGCATCAAGGTAGCTCCGGTTGACGCGAGCATGTACCTTGACATGTTCTCAGAAGCACTGCACGTGGCTGCGCTCTCACAGCCGGAGTTTGGCAGGGGCCCATGTCTGCCAAAATCTGCCAACGACCCCGCGCGCCCAGCACAGAGGCTGGCTCCAACATGGCCCTCGCCTCTACCCTCATGGCGCGGGAGGCGAACTCCAACGCGCTGAGTGTCTCTGCCTCAGCTGGGCGTCCGCCGGCTCATTTTTCCGTCTCTTGTTTTGGGGGGGATCCCTTTTGCTTGGTTTCAAAAGGAGCAGGAAATCCGCAATTGCTCTAGGGCTCAGACCCTGTCACTAAGGATAAGAAACCACTTGCTGTGGGACTGACGCCTAATCTCATGCAGCCAGGGAACTACGTTCTCCACCGCGGGGCTGACGCACACCAGCCTTGAGAGTCTCACAAGCAAAAGCCATGGTTGGTATGCTACTTTCTGACCACGAAAGGTATGCTTCTTCTGTCAACCAAACCTTCCTGCCCCCACTTGAGAGGAAAAGCAAGTGATACAGGCGCCAAGCAGCAGGGAGGTGCGTGAGTTGCCACCAATGGAGCCATCCAAGATCCTGCAAGCGTTCAAGCGGTGAGCTCTTGCAGGCCGCAAGTTCAATATGGCTACCCTCTCCAGACTAACATGGAACCCAAAAAGTAAGTGGTCCGTTCCCTTTAAAACTTGGCAGCTGTCGTGTGTTGCCCTGGCAGGGCAAGATGGCACGGCCACTGGCCTGGTCAGCTTGCTCTCCCTGAAGGGCACATGGGCACGGTGTGACGCCAGCGCGCTGACCACATTGCCAAACCTCGGTAAGAAAGCAAGCGTTTGCTCCTCAAACATAGCGCGCCATCCAGTAAATTGCAAGGCTTCAAACGACAGTCATCCTGCAGCACAAAGTATGAGGGTCTGTGTTGAGGCAGCACCGGACCAATCTACATTCTTCTCAAGGCCCGTAGAGGTTCTCCTCTGTGCGAAAATTCAAGTTATGACCTGAAACGCGGAAAACTGCCCCACTGCCATCACCTGTTCCTTCGGAGTCGACCAGTCGCGGTCTCAGCGCTTGGCACCAGCAGACTCTTGTTGATGGCCAAGGCTTCCTGCAATATGCCCTTTGGCTGGGGAAGTTATCTACGCAAACCACCTCTTTCCGGGCGTCGCTGTTCACCCAATTGCCAAGGGGCCCTTCAGAGGAGCTACAGCTGAAGCCCAGGCTCTGGAGGCCAAGTCGGCATGCTTACATTAAGGAGTAAACTTGCAACACCGGGTGAACACAACTAAAGGATAAAGTTTAGAGATATGTTCAAGAGTGATATGATCACTGTGACAATAGTGACATAGTTGATGGAAATGGGAATGCATTTGAAAATCCAAAAGAAAAGCCGAGTGAAAGTTCGAAGAGGGACCCCACCGTCGAGGACACAGCCAGCCATTCAGAAACCACCTGTACGCGCACTCCTGACATCCACATTCTCTTTGCAGCCCTTCAAGGCGGCGACCCTGAAGCTTGTCCCAGTAAACACGACCAAAGACTGAGTCGGGGGTGGTCGCACTTGCCAAGGAGCTGCATCCTTCAAAGCCAATAACGCCAATCTGTGTCACTGAGTCGAGGATGGTCAAGTTTGCCAACCAGCTGCAGTCTGCAAAGGCGTATTCCAAAATCAGGTCACTGAGTCAGGGATGGTCACACTAGCCAACGAGGTCAAACTAGCCAAAGAGCGGCAATTTTCAATGGCACGATCCCCAATCTGGGTCGCTGTAGTCACACTTGCCAAAGTGTTGCATAGACTGAATGCATCTGCAACAATTTCGGTGGCACTGCTTGTGATATTAACCACCAAATGCGGACTCCCTGTCTATTTCATACCCAAACCGGTCAAACTCCCCTTTGTGGGAGCACGTCGCAGCGTTCTGCTTCAATACTACGGTGACGTCTGATTCTGGCGAAAGGCCTGCATCTGCAGCTGTCTCGTCGGTTGTCAGCAACCTGCTCCCCACGAGCATGTCGACCCGGGGTCGTTTTGCATCTGACATCGTCCCAAAGCTGGCACTCCTTGATCTGCTCTTTGAGTTCCCGATCAGTGATGTCTTGCGTGACTTCAAGAACCCTTGCTTCACCGCTCAGCTGCTGAAGCGAAACCCTCATTGCCATGGCTGCTCTGAAACAGCCTCAATATAATTCGAAGATCGATGGAGAGACGGATTGCATGCATTTGCTCAAGCGAAGCTGCAACTTCTAAAACATCTTGAAGCTGCGCATACTTTTGAAACTCAAGTTTGCAAGAGATATAATGTTGCCGGGCAAAAAATATATCTCGCAAAACCACTTTCCATGTCCCACATGTTTCGTGCTGGGGAAGCCACGGGAAGCCACATCAGATCTTTCTCATTCGCCGTCAATCGATTCAAAGAGCAAAGGGCGGAAACGGGATCTATCCATTTCCGCTTTCCCCCAAAAAAATGCAAAACAGCTGCCCGTTGACTCGTTGACCCCATCTTTTTCAACCAGTCGGAAGTTCCAGCTCCTTCGCCGTCCCTTTCCCGCGTGCGATTCGTCCTTGAGCTGCGCGCCCTCCACCCCGCTCTTCTTCACGCGCTCCGAGCCGGCCAGGTCCACTACCTGCGGATGGAAGATCCGGGGTGGTTATTGGGAGACCCCTTGGGAGACCCCTGGGATCCACATAAGATGCCCTTGCAAAGGTTGAGCTTGAGGATACCCTCTTGGATTAAAGGGAAACCAACACGAAACCAAGCATGATTTTCGTGTGCTCCAAAACGCCCTGTAGGACTTTGTGCAATTCTGGTACTTGCTTGGAGACAAAAATGCTTAAAGCTCTGCTTGCCCGGCATTCGGCAAGGACCAACGGCCCATGGCGCAACACGAGGACTTTCCGCGCCGGGCGCCCGCACATTCAACCGCGCGCTGGTGCATTCCACTTGCCTGCGTCGGCCCGCCGCATGTGTCAAACCTGCCCCTCAAACAAAGAGTTAGCCCAGCCAACGCATGGCAAAGAGGATGTTGCCAGCTAAAGCCACAATTTTACATTGATCCTATCTAGCTCAAAAAAACAAATTCAGTCGGGGAAACTGTTGAAAGCCGTCCAATTCAATCCACACGCGGTATCTGCAGAAATCCCGAAAGTATTTCTAAGCGGCTTCCAACAGATATCAGTTCAACCCATGCTTGGGACATAATAGCACCCGCCAGCAACGCAAGGGCAAGTAAAATCTATACGGAACAAACATAGCAGCCCCATCTGCCTCAATTCTTCTCCCATGCGCCGCCGAGTGATCTTCACCTGCGCAGAGCTGCTCCGGACTGCCAGCAAAGCCCAGCTCAGTCATGAGTTCAACGGCAACTTGGGCACAAAGAATCCTTTTGGATCTCCTTTTTCAAGCCTTCGAATTGCTGAAGCCTCCCAGACAACTGCTCTCAAACCACAAAAACAGATATCTACTTGCCACGAGATCAGCTCGGAATACCATGTAAACCGCAAGTGGCAAGGCGTCAAAAAGGCCATCCCAGTCACCGGCTTGCCCTCGCACCGACGCGCAGCCTGGAACACCGCATGGCTGCGGCTGGAGGCCTTGTTGAGCCGTGTCTCGGCCTCACAAGACATAAAGGGACATCCAAGGGGCAGGCCAAGTACAAAAGGGCTTGTCAAAAGGGCTTGTCAAAAGGGCTTGTCAAAAGGGCTTCTGAACTGCAATTGCAAGGGGTGCGCTGCGCGATCCCCCCCTATCTCACTATAGCACGAGCCGTGCATCAATCATTGTACAGCATGCGCGAGTTCAAACCAACACCCCCGCAACACCCCCGTTGCCATATATCCGCTCAGCTTTGTATGCAAGTTTACTGGGTTCCCGTGGGCAACTTGTTCTGCTACTCTTGGCTGCAGTTTAGGGACACCTGAGAAACCACCCAAAAGCTGGCAAAGTTTCTGATGCGTACCTCCTCCCAGTCCATTCTGTTGTCCTCAGTCCCAGGCATAGATCAGATTGGACCGAGCCCGGGTAAAGGCTTCCAAGAGCTCCTCCGGTCCAGAGCAGCGGACCTCGGAGATCTATGGCACGGCACGCGCCAGTGGCAAAAGTCGCTGAGATGAAAAGGCGCCTCGTGCCTTGGATTCTTGTTTGTTCCCATTCCCATTGGGTGAGAAAGCAAATCCCCAGCCCCTCTTTCGCCATGATTTTGCATCCTCTTGGTGACCCCCATCGGCGCCGAGCCCAGTTGACGCCCTGTTCTGCACCCTGCATCCCGCGCGCCAATGACCAAGTCGATGCGAAAGTTATGCGGAGAAAAACAATAACGCCTCAATCAACCATACACTTCACTGCTCACCGCAGCTTCGTGGTAAGAACTTTCAACAAACGCATGGCGGCACCAAGCGCCCGAATCTTCAAAAGCCAGTGAGGGGTCCCAGCTCTTTTCCTGTGGTTGGAAACATAAAAGGCCAACCTCCCCCCTTGAACCCCCCCACCTTGGTGCTTGGGTTTGCTTTCTCGCGTCACAGCCTGACCGCCCAGAAGGTGCCGAGAACGCCAGCGGATCCAGCGGTTTGTTGGTTTATCAAAAGCCGCCAAGACCAACGCTTTCGCCACAAAGGTCGACGCCTGCTCGAACCCCGAGGCTTGCCATCGGCGCTTGACAAAGCTGTGCAGAGGCAGTCGGTAGGTAGACCCCCGGTTTGACGTAAGACTTGATAGCAGCTAAAAAGGGCTAACTGTTCGAGCCGGTTGCTTTGGCTCCGCCAAGCAGTTGCCATCATGCTGAACGCATCTGAACGCAAAAGGCTGTTTGCATGGGTGCCCCACAATTTGCTTGGCAGAGCTCATGTTTCCTCACGCTGGCTGATCTTGCCTTATTTAGGGGTTTGTTTCTTTTGGCTGAAGTAGCTGCTCTGATAGCCACTACTCTGAAGCAGCAGCCTCTTTCAGGGGAGGTTTGTTTTCTAGGAATGTTACAGGCATGCCAGACGCAGGTCTCGATGGGCTGCCTCGAGCTGAAATCTTTCGGGAGCCCGATATCACTTTTGGCGAGAGAATGCTTTGAATGAGCCTGTTCGCGGGCTGTGCGCTGCATCAAAGGAATTCGATCATTCCACAAGTGGTCATTCCAACCACGCTGAGCTTGCCGCCCAGGACAAGCCAGGAACCACACCGCCATTCTGGACCTCGCGCAGGGACTTTTTTGAAGCCTTCAGCCAAGTCAAACCTGAGGAGCGGACCGTAAGGTTGAAGCCCAGGCCACACTCGCGGTCCACGTGCAGCAGGTCATCGACTTGCTCGTTGTACACCTGGCTGGAGACTGTCAAGATTTCTCGGGCAAAAGTTCGGGCCCTGATCAGGCGCTTACTGCACTGGTGTGGGGCCGCAATGGCCCATGCAACGGCATGGGATCCAACGAGGAGCAGCATATATAACGTGGACTCTAACAAAGGTAACAAAACATGCCAATTCTTAGCCCAACACCTTCCCCTCCACGCAGCACTAACCATCTCACTCGGACTGCCTAGCTCAGTCGGGAGACTTGCGTGCGGCTTGGCTGTGAAACATGCCGCAGGAATCAAAGAATTACAAGAGACGTGGCTTGAGCAGAGACGGCAGCACCTTCTCTTGAAGAGCCCCACCTGTCAAAGGATTAAAAGCCTGAACGGCTCCGGCCTGCAGTGCAGCAGCCTCGATCTGGTACTGCGCATCTGCGTGCAAAAACCTCAGATTGGGCCATCTGGCACACAGCTGTGGTACGTGGAACGCATCTTTTGCGGCTGAGCCTTGAAATTGTGACTTGAGCCTTGAGCCTTGACTTTGGTCGGCTGTTTGCTTGGGGCAAGGCAGGCTGGCGGCCAGCCGAGGCAGCAAGCCATACTGCTGGCCATCTGGGCCTACGGACTCGCCAAGGCTGGTGCTATGTTGAACTGTTGCAATCTGGGCTATGTCAAACTGCAGCATGGGATGAAATGGCAAGGGCCCAGAGGCCCGAAATTGCTCCAAGTCTCAGCAAGGTAGGCTGTCAGTAGGGTTGGCCTGCAAGCTCAAAACCCCGCCTTGATGCAGCAAGGAGAACGTTTTCCCGCTGCCGGTCCTGAGCGGCTTAACCGTATTGGCCGGCGAACTCTCGACCTGACCACATCGTTTTCTACGACCACCATGCATCACCAGAACGGGCATCCTCAGAACCAGCCGCACACAAAGCTCAGAAGCTACCGAACAACTGGAACATAAATCCTGCACGGAAACGCCTCCAGGAATTAACACAAACAAGCCATCGTTCTCAGCGATCCACTGGCCATAGGCCAGGATGGTGCCATTGAATCCTTGAAGGCCTCAGACGGGCTCCACGTCTGGATTTGCTGCGGTAGTGGTGCTCACTCGTACGTAATGTTCAGCCCTGATAAGTTCTCAGTTGAAAGCCGGGGAGTGCCCTGGAAGAAAAGAGTCTTGATCGTGCTATTGTCGCCATTGGCGTCATGGAGATTCTGTTTCAGATGCCAGGCATATTGACTCAGTTTGGTCTCAGGTGCAGCTTTGATTCGGGGCAGCATTCGCAACACATGCATCTCATTCAATGTCCGCATGCGTTCTCTGCAAAAGGGCCTTTGCGTCGCGATTTGCATCGTTGCGAGGAACCCGAGGACGAACCCAGGGCACGGCAAACTGCTCAAACAGGCTCCGGAAATCATTTGGTGCCCGGCAACCTTGCAGTACCGGCAGGCCAACCTGGTGGAGTCAGGCAACACATCAAACCCTCAGCCTTTCAAACAGGGCATAGCTTGAAACAGGGAGGTCCGGTTCATGATTGCAAATATTGTAACATTTACTTTGGACCAATGCATCCCAGTCAGCTGAAACAAAGCTGCTTGAATTGTCCTGAGCAGAAACAACTCTCTTGCAGCTACCCTGTTGCTTTGCTGGCTGAAAACTCTGGGTACCTGTGATTTCGTCTTCGCCCCTTGTCAAATGACCGCTCCATCTTCCTGGACCGGGACCCCCAGGACGACCCTATCCAGGCCTGGGCAAAGACAGACTGCTGGGAGGCATTCTCAGGAAAAACGCCGTCGAAAGCAAAGGCCTTGAGCGGCGTCGGAAGCGCCGCAAAAGAGGTACGAAGTTGGCTGGGACAAGGTTCCTCCCAGCTTGGCTCATGGCCCCAAAAATTTCAAGGGTGGATGGAGAGCCCCACAGGCAAATCACAGGCTTCCACAATGCCCCAGGTTGGCCTTGTTCCGACGCAGAGCTGTTCCCACTGATATTCGGAGGGGGGGCAAATGCGCTGAGCAGCGCGCGAGCGCAAACTCCACCACTCTCTCACGCCAAGGCACACGTGCCGCCTCGCCCGTCTCCGTGCCAGTCCCTAGCACCTCAGCTCAGGCAGGTGTCGCGATGAAACACAACGCAGAAACGATTTTACGTGGGCAGTTGGTATGGGCCCCTAAATCTCCTTCAGTCTACACCCCTCACCTTCAATTGGTCTGTACAAAAAGTTTCCCTACACAATGGGTGTGAGGTTTCATGAGTGTGTCTTTCTTTGAAAAGGGCTACCCTTTTTGGGGTCAATTTAAAGGGAAACCAAAAGAAACCACTCATTTTGGGGGGGGGTTCAACACACACCCACATTGGGCGAGGAGGGCATCACTCACGCGCCCATCCCGTCCAGTCTCAGCGCCCAACATCTGCATCGGATCGGACCTGACTGCAGGTCGTTTGACAAAGGGCGAGGTTACATCCAAGAAAAACGAGATTGGCCAAACCCCATGTCCATTCCAAAAGCAAATGGGGCCACCTGTCCGGCCTGGACAAGGCGGGAATACTGCCGTCTGAAAGGGACCTTTCAACATGTGTAGTCTTTGCCTTTCCACGCCAGCTGCTCCCCAATGCGAAATGGCCATACACGAAGCGTAACTTCATCTGTCTAGCACGTGCGTATATGCAAATGAAGATATACAAAGAATAATAAAGGCAGGTCTACGTGCGCATGTAGAAACGTAAACGCGTGCACCCAAGTAGGTAGTTGTGCCTGCGTGTCTGCATGAGCAAGGTGTAGGCTAACGCATGACCTACCTGCGCATGCTTTCAATACTCACCGACTCCACTTGACCTCCCTCAGCAACCGGGCCTCGCGCGGACCGTCTCCCCCATCCAGACACATACACTCTCTCTCTCTCTCTCTCTCTAGCGCCTGCGGTGGGTGTCTTCACATGAGGTGGATGAATAGCCTCAATGCCCTACCCAAAGGGACCTTCTCCGGGAAAACGATTGCCCAGCATCTCTATCTTCTCTTGGAGGCCTCCCACCGGCACTGGGCTTCTTACCAGGGCAGTCCCCTGCTCCACCTCGCGCACAGGGCACCAAGGTCTTAAGGACTATGGTTTCGCCAAAGGCACCTGGCTCCCACAACCAACCCATGAACCCAGGGCCCATGTTTGTGCCTAGGCCGAGGTAGGCTGAAACTGAAAAATGAATGGTAAGGCGGCCCGCTTCGGCAACTGATCCAAGGACGTGCGGCGCAAGAGCCTGTCACGAGACTCAAACATCGCAGCCCACCTCCACGCAGGGAAGCCAGGACTCTTGCAAGATGGGTGGCCTTACCTTAGCACGTTCCAAGTCAAACGTGAACATGAGAGGCAAACGCGCCTGAATTTCCACACGCACAATTGCAGGTTTCAGCAGAGTCACCCGGGCAAAGACTTGAACACGATTGCTCTCATCCATGGCTGGGTGTGCCAGGCTGGTCGCAGAGTGGACGAAACTCAATCCATGTATTTCTGCGTAGGTGGTGCGATCTTGTCTGCATTTTGGGTGGCTCAAGCACTGCCAAGCGTCATTCGAGGTTCTGCGCCGACTACCGAATTCCTTAATTAGGCCGTGCTGTGAGCCGCGGCATCTCCATACAGGCATCGCAACCCAAAGTTTGTCTCATCTCGCTGTCCTTCAGACTGGGATTGAGCCGGTGATGAATATCCCCCTCATGCAACGTTGGACGCCCATACATTCGCGAAGGGCCCACATAGCCAGTAAATACCTGGCCTCACTTATTGTCCGCCGACAGCAGGAGCAACCAAGGTCAAACTAAAGCCCTTCGTGTCTTGCTGAGGAAATTGCAAGCAAACACCCATAAACAGGAGAAAACAGGCGTGCTGCTGCGGCACAACAAGAAACTCTTTGTGTCCCTACTCGTATCTGACAGGACAGGAGCCTTTGCCAAATGGCCAGGGAAAAGGCAAACAAAAGCCTGCAGGAATCTCCAGGGGAGGAGACCATGAACAAACAAAGTCCGAAAGAAAACGAGAAACGTGCAACAACCAACAGCAAGCATCCCCAGCTGAGGACAAGAAGGAAAACCAAAGGCCACTCGCTACGCAAGTCCCGTGAAAGAGCACAAACAAAAAGCGCGACACGCATCAGATCGAAAGAGCTTGCTGGCATCAGCAGCACCACCCTGTTCAAACACAATGGGAAACTGCAAACAAAAAAACTACGCAGGTCCCCAGATAGGGACAAGAAAAACGACCAACAAAGGAAGGCGAAGCAAAGGCCTCCATTTCAACACCTGCGGGGACCTTTCCAAAGGCAAGAATGTAAACACTGAAAAAACACAAAGGGCATCAGCAGGACAGAGCTCGACTGCATCAGCAACGCCCCCATCCATCACTTTTGGAGACTTGCCCAGTTACAAACAAACAGCACACACCCACAGAAACCGGAGAGAACTTGAACAAACGGAGGCAAACCAAAGGTCCCTGCTCAAGTCCTGCTTTGACCTTGTTAACGAAAGATTTCAATCAAAAGCAAAAACCAGAAGCGCCAGCAGCACAGTGATTGATTGCATCAGTAGCACCCGCGGCTATCACACAGACACACCAAGCTTCTTAACCATTTCCATTGCTACGCGCGCTGCACTGTAGGAAAACGAGTTGCCCCCACACCCATCTCTGCTCATTGCAATTGCCGTCCTGCGCAACCGAGACATACACCAACGAGGTCAAACAACAGGCCCCTTCTCAAATCAAGTCTCCCTTGGCACACATGCACTCCGCCTGAGACACGAACGAAGGCCTGCAACGTCGGCGATCCGAGCCGGAGGCGTTAAAGTACAAGTTGCACCGGCTCCATCCCTGGCCTCAGTGTTTTACCACCCCCTAAGTGGCGGGTTAAAGGGAAACAGCCCTTTGTGACTTTGATAACCCCCAGAAAACATCCAAATACGCGCACATCCTGGTGGATCTTGCGTGCGGAGGATGGTGTGCGACAAAAACCTCCAAGGCAATCAGCACACCCAGTCCTGGACGATGCCTTCTTCCCAGGCAACGGTTCACAAAGCGCTTGAGCAGCCTTGGGGGCGAAAGGGCGGGCGGGCTTTGTATGGCTGACAGCTGGAGCAGTGTGAAGCGTACACATCATTTCGGTCACGCCTCTGCCGGCACATCCATGTTGCAGGCTTACCTTGTGATCGACCTTCACCCCTTCTAAAGCTATCAGGCGCACGTGGTAGAGCCAAAGCGGTCGGTCTCCCTCTCAAATTGGGCACGCAGCAAGAGGTCAGCGGAATCCCTTGAGCAACGGCGAATAGATTCCAAAGCTCTGGGGGCGCAGCATTGGCTGGGCCCTGCAAAGTGAGCTCTGGAAGGAGTGGCTGCGCATTCACGACCAAGATCTGGGTTCGAGGCTCCTGGCTTCCCCCTTTAGGGGCTTCTATGTGGCGCTCTGGGAACATCGGGGAAAACATGTCGAGACCTTAATTCAGGATTTGTTTTTGTTGTTCGGGTTGCTGCGTTCACTCCTAGAGCGAAAACATGCTGACAACATGAACTCGTTCTGCGTCAGCGCTGTCATCATCCCCGGTATCGTTTTAACATTGTGTTTAACACCCTCGGCATCAAGTTTTGGTAGGCTTAAGGTTTCTTTAGTGGGGTTGGGGGTTGGTTTGAGCTTGCAAAAAGGTGATACAAGGTCTTTGAGTCTTGTTTGGTTTGGCTGCGTTTTAGGTTCAGGGATGATTTGGGGTTGGTATCGGGTTCTTTAGGGTGTGTTCAGGTTGGTTTAGGGTGGGGGTAAGGTTGAGGGTGGGTTTAGAGTTGGTTTAGGCTGTGGTTGGGATTAGCTGGGTTTGGGGCGGGCTTAGGGCGGTTTAGGAATGGGGGGAGGGTGGATTTACCTCTGGTATAAGGTTTGGGTTGGTTTAGGGGAGGTTAGAGATGGTTTAGGGTGGGTTTAGTGTGGGTTTAGAGTTGGTTTAGGGTAGGGTGGGTTTAGAATTGTTTCGGGTTGGCTTAGGGTGGGGTTTGGTTTGGCTTGGTATGGAGGTTGCTCAGGGCTTGGTTTGGGTTGGTTTAAGGTTGCTGGCTTCATATTGCTGAGCCAATGAAAAACACAACGGCTGCATATTCCGGCGCCTGCTGGTAGCCCAGCGGCCCTCTCCTACACATTTCCTTCAGGCCTTGGGTGGGCGTTCTCGGTTATACAGGCTTGGGTTTGGCGCACCCGAGTTCAAGCTGGGCTAAACTGCACCTAAAGCGACATCATGCACATGTATGCTACACCCTTCGCACTCTACAAGGGAAGTCCTAAGCAGACGGCATGTTCCGAGAAGCTTTAAGAGGTTACATACCCGTGAGCTCCAAGGGCTGTGAGCGACCACTTTACACCCAACGTATATGCCTAGTTGGGCTTTCACAACCTTCATAGAAGGATGTCGGACCCATTCAACAAAAGCACGTGGATGTTTACTCTCGATCTCCGGAAGCCGTCCGCAAAACTTCAACATGACCTCCGAAGCCTAGGAGGCGGCAATGGGCGCCGACTTGGCCTAAGAAGAAGACCTAAACTTTTAACCAGGGTGTCATGAACAAGCACTCGACAGGGCTTTCTAACTCTGCCTCTGAATCCCTAACCGGGCCCGACAGGCCTCAACTCTCCGGCAAGGCAAGGGTTTGCCAGAAGCCACAGCAGAGGGGGACAACCGAGCTGATGGTGGTAGTGATGGCGGTGCCGATGGGAATGGTGGTGATAATGGTGGTGATAGTGGTGGTGATAGTGGTGGTGACAATGGTAGCGAATAGTGGCGTGGTGGTTGTATTGATGGTGGGTGGCAGTGGTGATGTGATGGTTGTGATGGTGACGGGTAGCAGTGGTGGTGGCGGCGGTGGTGGCTGTTGCCGTGTGGAATGACTCCTATTCTTCACTATACTGGTTTTTTTTAATCATCACCATCACCATCACCATGAATCATCACCAACCATCATCAAGCAACAAGCATCAAGCATCAAGCATCACCATCATCATCATCACCACCGTCAATCATCATCATCATCAAAACCGTCCTCACCAATCACCCATCGCCCAACTTGTGGACCGGCTGATGCGGTAGCTCCGCAATCCAGAAGTCCCTCACTGGGAAGTGCACCGGAGTTGGCTGTAGCATAGGCCTCCAAGGCATGGTCCAACTCCAGGCCACCTAAGAACATGTCAGAGGTGTAGGCGTTGACAGGTGCTCGAAGTGAAGGTTTGCCCTTGCCTTTGGATGGTTTGCCCTTTTGCCAAGCTTGGGCTTCCATCCAGTGAAGTTTCCCCTTTTTGTGCTTGCCCTTGCCCTTGTGGGTGTAGTAGCTGTCAAACCAGTTGTAGGGTTCGAGGTCGTGGTATCATCAATCACCAATCACCAATCACCAACCACCAACTACCAACCATCAATCATCATCACCATGATCGTCAGCATCATCACCACCACCGCCACCACAACCATCATCATCATCAGCAGCAGCATCATCATCATCATCAGCATCCACATCCTCCCGCTCCTCTCACCCTCACCCTCACCCTCACCCTCACCATCACCATCGTCATCATTATTTTCATTGTTGTCAGCTGTCGTCATCGTCATCATCATCATGATCATCGTCATCATCATCCTCATCGTCATTGTTGTCATCATCATCATCATCATAATCATAATCATCATCACCACCACCACCATCATCATCATCATCATCCTCATCATCATCATCCTCATCATCATCATCATCGTCACTACTACTGCTGTTGTTAGTATTAGTGTAGTCGCTATTGTCATTATCATTGTGATAGCTATTGTCATCATTATTGTCATGGTGGTCCTTCTGTAAACCGATTTGCTCCGAGCGCGGTAGACAAGCCTTCCAGCACGCACTGCGGCAACCACGACGTGGCAACTCGCACAGTAGGCCTCTGACGCTTCACCCGCTGTCTGTACAACGCAGGTGTTTCGAGGGGAGGCACGTGAGCTTGTGCATTGCCATCGCTTCAACAACTCACAAGGAGCTTCTCACAGTGACGGCCGCCCCGGGCTTTACCAGGTCAGATACCAAACCGCCTGCGCCGGACAGCCTCAATGCTGCCTCGTCCGCGATACGTCTCACGAGCACCTTGGCAGACGGTCGGTCCTTGATGAGACCGGCTGCCTCCCCGACGATGACGGCTGTGTGGCTCGGATCCCCACTGGCCGCCCCGTCCGCATACCTGGCGGCTATCAGCCGTCGCACCTGCGGCTCCGTTCGCAACTCCGCCTCTCTGGGCAGCCAGTCTTTGATGATTGGCGTCGCGAGGGTGCGAATTTTGAAAGGAGATGGCCATGGCTTGCCACGAGCAAGGTCAGGGATGCTGCTCTGCACTGTCTCATCGCCGGTCGCAGTGATTGCAGCCTGCACCAGACCATCATGCACACGCGACTCAGCACTGGCCCAGAACCGTGAGCCCATGAGAGCTCCATCTGCACCCAGCATCAAAGCAGCCGCAAGCCCGCGGCCATCTGCTATGCCACCCGCTGCGAGGAGCATCGTCTCCGGATGAGTCGCATGCAAAAAGTCTGCCATTTCGGCCACAAGGCTCATGGTGCCGCGGCTCGCGCCGTGCCCACCCGCCTCCGAGCCCTGAGCGACGATGACATCCGCACCGACCTGCACTGCTGCCTTTGCGTGCTCAAGCGTTTGGCACTGACACATGAGAAGTGCCCCTGCCGCCTTGATGCTTTCGGCAAAGGGCGCAGGGTTGCCAAATGACAACATCACCGCCTTGGGCCTGTGGCGCAGCGCCTGGTCCAAGAGACCAGGGTGCTGCGCCAGGCTCCAAGTGATGAAGCCCACCCCCACGGGTACGTTTCCGACTGATGCAAACGCCTGGTCCATGTCGTGCTCATCACCATAGCCGCCGCCTATCAGCCCGAGACCCCCTGCTTCACTTACCGCTTTGGCCAGAGCAGGAGGGGCTCCACGAGCCATGGGCGCAGAGACCACGGGAACCTCCAGGGGTGACCTAGCTAAAAATGCATGCAACTTACAGCTACTGACATCCCTTGGACATTAACTATATAGCATATACATGTGTATATATATAGAGGTCAATATATGTCATATTGTTCAGAGCATGTGTATATGTACATGTACATGTACATAGTGTATATAGAACGTGCCATTCATACATGAACTATAGTTGTCTCTGCAGACATTGTTACCCAGTATGCTATGAACCCCCATCGCCTCCAAATCCAGGGCCCTGGAGAAGCGCGTGACAATGCGGCACGACATGTTTGAAATCAGGGCCGACCGCTGAGCAGAGACTGTCTTGAGCCAGTCCGGTACCGAGTGGAGCTGAGCTGATTCACTGATGGAAAGGCAAACGCAACAAATATGCCTGTACATCCCCAACAGCAACCCTTCCGCAAACCTTCCGGAAACCCTTCGGAACCCTCCCTGAAAGCTCCCCAACTGCAACAGCCGGCCTCACTATTTCAGGACCATGTTTTCCTGCCTTTCTCCAGCCCCCCCCCTTAGGGCGGATGCGAAGCAGAGCAACGAGCACGAGCACTGCTGAGGCATCGCGTAGCTGAGCTGCTTTCCCCCCATCTGTTCAGAGACCTTACGGCAGGCCTTCAAGCCAAGCTGCGCAAATCTCCAAGCCTTGGCCAAGCTTTGTCTGCTTTGAAGAGCATGGCGTGGTTGGCGCGCTGGTGCTTTGAATCTGCGTTTTGGTTGCTGTTTCTACAGCTGCTGCCGGCGTTGATCCATTTGTGTTCGAGTTGCTCTTGATATCATGAGCTTCACATCTAAGTACACTTGCGTTTCCGCTGACAGCTGTCACTAGAAAGCATCCAGCGAATGAGCCGCTGGCGATGTTGGCTGTGCCCTGCTCCTGGCTGCCAAGCAGGACAAATTTCCCGCTTCGGAGAGAAACGAAGGGGATCATGATCCGACACACCCTCCACTGGTCCTCGTTCACCCTTCCAGCCTGCCAAGCCATGTGAAGGCCAGAGACGCCCACAGCAAGTATGCCAAAAGGCGTCAAAACTCAGAATCCAGTTGACGGCAGTCGTGCAACTACACATTGCACCCTGTTCAACAGAGGTCCGCAAACTGACTTGCACACGGGTTACGGACATGGGTTTTGTCTCTATTGGTGTCCCTTTCAACCACCCGAAAGAGGATACTTCAGACCAGTGGCACACCCTTCTCTGGTTACACAGGCGCGCGCATCGTTCAATTCACACGCGACGCCTGGCCAGCAGTGGCACCGAACACCGGAAACCGCAGGTGCTCCAAAGCAGCATGGGCCCAGCCTCGGAAGACTGCGTTTTTCTCGGCTTCGGCGGGGTTGACTCAGGGAACCCAAACAAAACGAGGGTCAGCGTCTCTTTTGATGTCTATTTGCCGAACCATCCCCCCCTCCCCGTCCCTATTGCAACCTAGGATGTCCAGAATGACCTGACCCTGCATGTCAGTCGCAATAAATAAAGAGCCTTGGCGCTAAACATCCTGCTTGGGGGCTTGGTACAAAATGCAGGGGCAAGCCGGCTGGGCTTAAGAACCGACGGGATGTGCCGGCTTGTCCTTACGCATTGTGGTTTCACATTATCCTAGGGATTTCTGAGGTGGCAGCCAATGTTGGCCAGATTCTGCGAAGTGGGCTCTGGCATGCCTTAGCTCAGCGCATTGATGTATGGGCCTTCGCCTGAAGCATGGACACAAAAGCGAGAGAAAATAGGCTCAGCAATTTGGATCAGCCCAGCTCAGCATCGCCAGCTGGGGCTCGCCCAGTGGCCGACACTAAAAGCTGTTGGCCAGGGCGCGACACGCCGCCGCCTGGCCAGCGCAATCCAACCTAGGCCGGGGGGCCGGGTGATGCAAATGTCCAATGTCCCAACTCAACAAACCCGGCACAGTGCCAAACGTTCCCTGACACAGCTCAAGGATTCAAGGCCTCCTTTCAACAGCCGCTTATATCTAAGTCACCATCTTATCTGGAAATCAAAAGGGACGTTAGACACCACTTGCAATGCAACGGATGCTACGATGATAGTTATCCAGGCACTTCCTCGTCATCACCGTTGCCACCATCACCACCCACCGCTGGAGATGCGGGGGGTGCATCTCCAACAAGGACGATGACAAGTAGTGATCGTTCGCGTCATCACCAGTATCATTGCAACATCCTCTGCATCTCTAGCAGTGCCTGGATAACTATCATCGTAGCATCCGTTGCATTGCAAGTGGTGCTAACGTCTCGAACAATTCGACTTGCCGAGCCCGGCACAACGGCCTCTCCAAAGCAAGCGGCGTGCCAAAAGCCCGCGCCCCGTTCGCAGGTCCTCGTGACTATGAACAAGCACGGTCCAAGGGCCTTCTTTCCAACCCTAAAAAAACAAACAACGACAAGCCACCCCCTTCATCTGACGCGCCATGCTCTCAATAAAAGATTGTCATCCCTGCAGTTCGCCGTGACCAAATCTCCTTGCGGTGTAAGTTTGTCTATCTCCTCCTGCGCTCGGTGGGACGAAGCAGCCAGCCTAGAGACATGCAGTTCGCAAGCGATAAATCCGCAGCGAACTCCAGGCTTCACGCTGGGCTTCCTCCAGCTGCCTCGAAGTAGCACTCGCCTGGCCGGGACAAACTTTGCACGCAGACTGGAACTGACATGCCGCAAGGAAGAATAGCAGGACAACCTCCACCATCTCCGCCCAAGCTTGAAGGGACTAGATACAACACAAGGGACGACCGCGCGCCTGGACAACATTGGCTGGACCCCGCGCATCGAAAAGCGGTATCAGCGGCCTGAGCACTACAAACTGGGTGGATTTGACCAGCATCTTCTCCAAGAGCCGACGCGGATTCTCCAATGGGAGACTCCCTCAAATGGGAGTCTGAGATCCCTTCGCAATTCCAAAGCCAACAAAGACACATCCACATGCCTCACGGAGAAATCAAACAAACCCTCCCCCCCACCCAAGCAAAAAAAGAAAAAAAGATCCGGGGCCATGGCCACGTGGCCAGGGCAAGGGCGTCCAGCATGGGCTGGCCCCTGCGCTATCTGGAGCTGGGCATGGGACCTCGATATCTATCCGTCCCCTTTCTTCCGCAATCCTTGCCTTCCAAGCAGTAGCTGGTGCCCAAAGAGAACGAGTGAAGCGGGAGGCAACCCGTAAAGAATGAGCTGCTTTTCGTGTTCTGGAAAGGCACTCCAACAGTCTTTTCCTCGAGAACTGCGTGGCCAGCATCTGCTCAACTCAACGAAGACGCAATGAAGTGAAGGGCAACAGCGTTCAAACGCGCAGCCCGGCCTGCAAGCCAAACGTCTGATCGCCCACCTGACTCACTGACATTGAAAGAATGTTAAACAGCGAGAAGCTGTGGTTTGCCTCTGCACGTCTTCGGATGTGAACGGGTTGCACAGAGTAGTTCTCAAATTGTCGGCGCTGAAACACACTGGGTGGTCAAAGCAGCTGAGCGTAACAACACCTTTTGCCACGCGGCAGGCAAGATAATCATAGGCCTTGCTCCGGGGTACAAGCCTCCACGCTGTTTGCGCTGGTCTCGTCTGCCCCGGTGCGAGACTTGCACCCCACACAGCCTCCTACTCCGATTTTCAGGAGCGGAGCCTTCGAGATCGAATGTATACCCCGCCCTGGCGATCGAAAATTCCCAAAAGTTCTGGGCGAAAGGTAGAAGAACTTGATCTGATGTCCTAATATTGGAGGGGAAGATGCCAACGCCCTTTTGAAGGCATGCAGGCCTTGAACCCCTAAACAACATCAAGGGCTGCTTCGCCGCCGGGCTTTGTCCTGGTTGAAACCGCTTGCCTCCAGTGTCTCGTAAGCTCTTCCTGGCCCCCCAGCGAGACCCCTGGGAATCCCTCAAGAGCGCTCATCTCGTTGTGCCGCAAACGCAGCTCCCACAGGGAGCTGTGAGAAGGAAAAAAAAAAGATCCCACCGCACAGAGCCAAATTTTTCGAAGGCAACGCGGTAGGCTCAGGAGGGATTTTTCGGCGTCTTGCCTCGGCGGGCCCGCTGCATGTTTGTTAGGCCGTCCTGCCCACAATGCTCCCTGGGCACAAAGTTGAATGCAAGTGGCCGCCTTCATGCCAGCCAACTTTCACATGCAGACCAAACTGCAGCGGTACCCAGGAGGGTACTGAATGCCCACTTGCCCCTTGACGCCTTCCATGATCGTTGGAAAGAGGGCAACCATGGTAGCAAGCAACACAACAGGGGGAAACCCCTGTCGCTGCCCCTTCAGCACAGCCGCCGAGATCCTTGGCGGCGTTGCCCTTCTCGCTGTGAATGCTGTGCTTCGACACCTTGGCCAAATCGGGGCTGGATACAGCCACTTGAGAAAATGGCGGGCCACATTTTCCAACATCGCTGGCTTCATTTACCAGTGAAATTTGCAAACCTGTCGTGCACCATGTCCGAGACCGCTTCGATAAGCGGGGGTGGGGGGGTTTGTTGTTCGACGAAAACGCGGAACAACAAGACCCCCCCGCGCCCCCCCCCCCCCGGCGAACAACAACAAGTCCCCCCCCCCCTCTCACTTGTTGTTCGACCCCCTCCCCCCCAACAACAAGTCCCCCCCCCCCACCTGTTGTTCAACTCCCCCCCCCCCGGCGAACAACAACAAGTCCTCCCCGGCCTCCCCGCCCCCCGGGCTTGTTGTTCGACCCCCCCCCCCAAACAACAAGCCCCCCCCCCCAACTTGTTGTTCGACCCCCCCCCCGAACAACAAGCCCCCCCCCCCCACTTGTTGTTCGCCCCCCCACCCCTGCAAAAGATGGACAAGCCAAAGCGGCCAAGAAAGCTTCGCTTTGAAGCGAAAGGCCCCGAAACTTTTAAGAGGGGATTCAGACTCTGCCTTCTGAACGCCCACTTGGAGGGCGCCGCCGGAACAACAAGTCGCCCCCTCCCCCACTTGTTGTTCAACCCCCCCCCCCGGCGAACAACAACCAGCCCCCCACTTGTTGTTCGACCCCCCCCCAAACAACAAGTCCCCCCCCCCCCCACGTGTTGTTCGACCCCCCCCCCGGGAACAACAAGTCCCTTGTTCCCCACAACAAGAAGTCCTCTCCCGCCCACTTGTTTCTGACCCCACTTTGTTTGACCCCCCCCCCCCGCAACAACAACAAGTCCCCCCCCCCCCGACCCCCCAGGAAAACAGTCCTCCCCCCCCCCCGCACTTGTTGTCTCGACCCCCCCGCCCCCGGAACAACAACCCCCCCCTCTCCCACTTGTTATTCGAGCCCCCCCCCCGCGAACAACAAGTTGGCCCCCAACTTGTTGTTGACCCCCCCCGGAACAACAACCCCCCCCCCACATTACGCAAGCCCCCCCCCCCGAACAACAAGTCTCCCCCCCCCACGTAGTTCCAGCCCCCCCCCCCCGAACAACAACTCCCCCCCTCCCCCCCACTTGTTATTCGAGCCCCACCCCCCCGAACAACAAACCCCCCCACCCCTTATCGAAGGGGTATGCCATGTCCCCCCCCCCTCCAGTTTCCCAGCAATCGCATTTGGGCGGTACCAACCAAGAAACTGCCCAGTCATCTGCCCAACCCACTAGCTGCTGCAATTCTGAGTGGACACCCGAGAGCTGGCACCTTTTTTACCGAAGGAGCCCTTCGCAATGCTTTCGAAAAAAACACAACGGCTCGTGTTTGCGCCGCAGAGCGTTTTTGCTCCGTCGAAAGCTGGAATCGACGAGGGGGGGGGCAAGATTGTGGGTGGGGTAGGGTTGGTTCAGTACTACGGGGTTGTTCTCGGCTAGGCGTGGCCGAAGGTTCGATTCCCGCCCTGTCCGGGCGGATCTCTTGCCACATGCTGCCATTACGCATTGCCCAGCCACATGCTATGCCATTTGTTTAGACTTGCTATGTTGATGGTTTGGCCTGGGGTTGGGGGGGGGGGGGGGTAGTGCTCACGAAAAGGACTTAGCTAATGTTGGCACTGGCAAATCGCCAAACTTGCACAAGCCAACTTGTACCAGTCGTATCACACAGCCAAACTTACACGAGCCAACTTGCACGAGCCAACTTGCACGAGAACAACTTGCACGAGAACAACTTGTACGAGATATCACAAGACATGTCGACAAGAAAGTAACGAGATATCACACAGCCAAACTTGCGCGAGACATGTCGGCACGAAAGTAATTAGTTAGTCCCGAAAGGCGGCGCGGTGGCCTGCGAAAATGACACCCTCTACGGGGATTGGCGTGGCCAAGGTGAAAAAACTGTGGACTTTTTGGATTTCTAAGGTGCGGGCGCGACCCTCTGTGTGGATTGGCATGGTCGAGGTGCAAAAACTGGGGAGTTTTTATGATTTCTGACTTGCGCGCGCGCGACCCTCTGCGTGGATTGGCGTGGTCGATGTGCAAAAACGTCGCGGGTTCAATTCCCCCCTAGCTCCGGCTCGTAGCGCTTGCGCATCGCAACTTGCACAGAGCACTTGCGCACGCAGAGCAAGTTGCGCGGAAGACTTGGGCCGAGCACTTGCGCAGAGCAACCTGGCAGAGAGCTCGCAACACCGAAGCCTATCACTCACAGAAGGGCATTGCAAATATCCGCACTAGCACACGCGCACGCATGCGCGCGCGCAAGTGCACAGAGCTCGCAACAAGAAGTGCTTATCAGTCACAAAAGAGCAAATTTTGCAGACATCCGTGCTAGCACACACGCTCTCACGCGCGCAAGTGTGACACACACACACACACACACACGTCGGCTTGATTTGCTTTGACTTGCGCGCACTGACGACTCTTGAGCAACCACTCCAGTGGCAACCCTGCATGTCGGCTTGATTTGCTGGTCTTTGATCCGTTTCCATGTCTGCTTTCGGGCCACCCGTGGTTCTAGTTTTGTTTTTGCTGTTTTTGCATTGTCTTTATATTTGTTTCTGTTATTGTTTTGCTTGTTTCGCTTTTTGTTGTTGCTGCTGCTGCTGCTGCTGCCGCTGCTGCTGCTGCAGCTGTAGGTGGTGGTGATACTGGCGGTGGTGGTGGTGGAGGTGGTGGTGGTGGTGGCGGCGGCAGTGGTGGTGGTGGTGGTGGTGGTGGTGGTGACGCTGGTGTTGTTGCTGCTGCTATTGTTGCTGCTGCTGTTGCTGCTGTTGCTGCTGTTGCTGCTGCTGCTGTTGCTGCTGCCGTTGCTGCTGCTGCTGCTGCTGTTGCTGTTGCTGTTGCTGCTGCTGCTGCTGCTGCTGCTGCTGCTGCTGCTGCTGCTGCTGCTGCTGCTGCTGCTGCTGCTGCTGCTGTTTTTGTTGTTGCTGTTGCTGTTGCTGTTGGTTGATTGTTGTTGGTTGTTGGTTGTTGGCTGTCGGTTGTTGGTGGTTGTTTGTTGTTGGTTGTTGTTGGTTGTTGGCGGTCGGTTGTTGGTGGTTGTTTGTTGTTGGTTGTTGTGGTTGGTTGCTGTTGGTTGTTGGTTGTTGGTTGTTGTTTGTTGTTTGTTGTTTGTTGATTGTTTGTTGGTTTGTTGTTTGTTTGTTTGTGGTTTGTTTGTTGTTTGACTGTTGTTTGTTGCTTGTTGCTTGTTGCTTGTTGCTTGTTACTTGTTACTGTTACTTGTTACTTGTGACTTGTGGCTTGTGGCTTGTTGCTTGTTGCTTGTTGCTTGTTGCGTGTTGCGTGTTGCTTGTTGCTTGTTGCTTGTTGCTTGTTGCTTGTGGCTTGTGGCTTGTGGCTGGTGGCTTGTGGCTTGTGGCTTGTGGCTGGTGGCTTGTGGCTTGTGGCTTGTGGCTTGTGGCTTGTGGCTTGTGGCTTGCGGCTTGTGGCTTGTTGCTTGTTGTTTGTTGCTCGTTGCTTGTTGGTTGTTGGTTGTTGTTTGTTGTTTGTTGTTTGTTGCTTGTTGCTTGTTGTTTTGTTTGTTTTTGTTGTTTTTGTTGGTTTTTGTTGTTTTGTTTGTTGTTTTGTGTTGTTTTTTGTTGTTTTTTTTTGTTGCTTTTGTGTGTTTTTTTGTTTTGGTTGTTTTTTTGTTGTTTTTGTTGTTTTTGTCGTTTTTGTCGTTGTCGTTGTCGTTGTCGTTGCCGTTGTCGTTGTCGTTGTCGTTGTCGTTGTCGTTGTCGTTGTCGTTGTCGTTGCCGTTGCCGTTGCCGTTGCCGTTGTCGTTTTCGTTGTCGTTGTCGTTGTCGTTGTCGTTGTCGTTGTCGTTGCTGCTGCTGCTGCTGTGGTTGTGGTTGTGGTTGTGGTTGTGGTTGTGGTTGTGGTTGTGGTTGTGGTTGTGGTTGTGGCTGTGGTTGTGGTTGTGGTTGTGGTTGTGGTTGTGGTTGTGGTTGTTGTTGTTGTTGTTGTTGTTGTTGCTGTTGTTGTTGGCTTTGTTGGTTTTGTTGGTGTTGTTCTTGTTCTTGTTGTTGTTGTTGTTGTTGTTGTTGCTGTCGTCGTTGTTGTTGTTCTTCTTCTTGTTGTCGTTGTCGTTGTCGTTGTCGTTGTCGTCGTCGTCGTTGTTGTTGTTGTTGCTTCTTGGCTGTTGGTTGTTGGTTATTGGTTGTTGGCTGTTGGCTGTTGGCTGCTGGCTGTTGGCTGTTGGTTGTTGGTTGCTCGTTGATTTTTGTTGACTGTTGGCTGTTGGCTGTTGGTTGTTGGTTGTTAGATGTTGGCAGTTGGCTGTTGGTTGTTGGTTGTTGGATGTTGGTTGTTCTGCTGCTGCTGTTGTTGTTGTTCTGGCAGTGGTCGTGGTGGTGGTCGTGGTTGTTGTGGTTGTTGTGGTTGCTGTGGTTGATGTGGTTGTGGTGGTTGTTGTGGCTGTTTTGGTTGTGGTGGTTGCTGTGGTTGTTGTGGCTGTTGTTGCTGCTGCTGCTGCTGCTGTTGGTGGCGTTGGTGTTGGTGCTGTTGTTGCTGCTGCTGCTGATGTTGTTTTGGTGTTGTGGTTGTGGTTGTGGCTCTGGCGCTGGTTGTGGTTGCGGTTGCGGCTGCTGTTGCTGTTGCTGTTGCGATTGTTGTTGCTGCTGCTGCTGCTGCTGTTCCTGTTGCTGCTGCTGCTGTTGTTTGTTGTTTTTGTTTTTGTTGTTGTTGTTTTTGTTGTTGTCGTTGTCGTTGTCGTTGTTGTTGTTGCCGTTGCTGTTGCTGTTGCTGTTGCTGCTGTTGTTGTTGTTGTTGTTGCTGTTGTTGTTGTTGTTGTTGCTGTTGTTTCCGTTACTGTTGCTGTTGCTGTTGCTGTTGCTGTTGCTGTTGCTGTTGCTGTTGCTGTTGCTGTTGCTGTTGCTGTTGTTGTTGTTGTTGTTGTTGTTGTTGTTGTTGTTGTTGTTGTTGTTGTTGTTGTTGTTGTTGTTGTTGTTGTCGTTGTGTTGTGTTGTGTTGTGTTGTGTTGCTGTTGCTGCTGCTGCTGCTGGAGCTGTTCGTTGTTGTTTGGTTGTTGTTTTGTTGTTGTTGTTCTTGTTCTTGTTCTTGTTCCTTTGTGTTGTGGTTTTGGGGTGGTTTGTTTGTGGTTGTTGTGGTTGTTGTGGTTGTTGTGGTTGTTGCGGTTGTTGTGGTTGTTGTGGTTGTTGTGGTTGTTGTGGTTGTTGTGGTTGTTGTGGTTGTTGTGGTTGTTGTGGTTGTTGTGGTTGTTGTGGTTGTGGTTGTGGTTGTGGTTTGTGGTTGCGGTTGTGGTTGTGGTTGCGGTTGCGGTTGCGGCTGCGGTTGCAGAGAAGTGCTTATCAGTCACAAAAGAGCAAATTTTGCAGACATCCGCGCTAGCACACACGCTCTCACGTGCGCAAGTGTGACACACACACACACACGTCGGCTTGATTTGCTTTGACTTGCGCGCACTGACGACTCTTGAGCAACCACTCCAGTGGCAACCCTGCATGTCGGCTTGATTTGCTGGTCTTTGATCCGTTTCCAAGTCTGCTTTCGGGCCACCCGTGGTTCTAGTTTTGTTTTTGCTGTTTTTGCATTGTCTTT
>CAUJNA010000191.1:0-47500 GCA_963377175.1 Effrenium voratum | reverse complement strand
TGCTGAAACTAACTGACACGGAACCCCAACGCATCCTTTTGACACCTGCACATGATGAGCACATCGCAATACAGCGCAGGACTTGCGCCCAAGGAAGCAGAGCTTCCGGGCCTTCGGAGCTGCAAAGTTGCATTGCAGACTGCGTTGCATGCAGACTGACTGGCGCTCCCGGTATACCGGGGCACTTGGATACTGAAAACACATCATCTGATTGAAAAGTCTGGCTTCAGGTTCTGATTCACTGCGCGAGGAAGGCCAGCCTCAGGTCGGCACCAGGGCCGAAGAAATCCTGTCGAGGGCCCCTTCCCTTTCAACCGTTGTCCAGAATCCGGGCACGGCGATTGCTCAAAACAAGGGTCTGAGAACTTGCATGGAGCAATTCTGCCTTCTTTGTCAAACGCGGCATGTTAGCCGCCCAGAGTCATCCGCAGACCCCCCTACCAGTTCCCAAGCTCGTTCGAGGGGGAGTAGCGTGGCACTGGGAGCGGGGTTTCCGTTGGCCGGGCCTCAAGCCCCGAAGGGCCGTGATCGGGCGGAAGGCCTAGCCCGGAGGGCCCCAAGCTGCGGACAATGAGCAGAACATGAGCAAAACACGCGCATACATTTTGTGCCGCGCCATCCCTGCTATGGGGCGAAGGGTTTGTGGACTTGTTTCTGCGATGTTTGCCGATTTCTTAAATCCCCCCCCAACGCAAAACCAAAATAAGAAATCACATGTTTTGTTTGAGGGGGGGCCGGTGCTGGACAGCATCCCCGTCTTAAGTGATGCAGATAATGCAGGGCAAGCGGGCGATGCAAACAAACAGGTTGTGGAAAGGAAAGAAGGGGAAGAAAATGAAGGGAAACGTTGGGCAAAAAGGACAACAAATGGAAGGGGAAATGAAGAGAAATGAAGGGAACTGTGGAAGAACGCGGGAAAATGAGCGGAACTGAAGGTAATGAAGGACATGAATGGAAATGAATGAAAATGACCGGAAATGAAGGAAAATTGCGGGAAATGAAGGGAACTCAAGGGAAACGAGATGAAGGGAAATGCAGGGACATGAAGGGACATGAAGGGAACCGAAGGGAGACGAAGGGAACCGAAGGGAATTGAAGGGACGTGGAGGGAAATGAATGGAGATGAGGGGAAGTGAAAGGAACTGAAACCCAAGGGAAATGTAGAAAAAACATGACATGATGGAGATGCAAGGAATGAGGCCTTCAAGGAAATGAAGGGAACTGACAGGAGATGATAGGCAAAGCGAGAAATGAAGACAAATGAACATAATGAAGAGAAAGAGAGACATGAGCAAGGAAAATGTAAGGACATGTCGAATCGCTCCCACTTGGTCCGGCTTGCTTGCGGAACGGATTGTGGGTCTGCAGGCTCGCTTTCATGATGCGGGTGATGCTGAAACACTGCAAAAAAGCCAGGCTTTCCACACAGAACACTGTAAACACGTACGGCTTTGACGAGGCAGATCCAAGCTGCTTCGGCAGCTGGCCCTGGCCCGCCCCGCAGCAAAACCGCGGCAAACTTGGCTGAAGCCTGCGTGCCAAGCTTTGGTGCGCTGCGGCCACCCTATTCTTGCGCAAAAGCATGCTACGCAGCGCTGCCACGTAAGATGCGCAGAGCCGCTTGCGCGGAGCTGCGCCGCGCGGATCAGCCTGAGACGGGCCCGCTTGCAAAGGCACTGCCTGCTTGGCTTCAATCACTCGCGGAGCAAGAGCCAGGATATGAAGTTCGGCGTCGCTGTGCTGCCGCGGCCGGTTGCGCGTCAGCGCGTAAATAGAAGGATGCAGCAAAGTGTTAACAGTACAAGGTGCTTGCACTTCAGGAAGCTGAGGCGAAAAGCATTCTGTGTGGGGCCAGGGGACATCAAGCTCAACTTTAGGCTTGGGAGCTTTCTTGCACAAACATCCCCAATTCGGGCTGGTCTGCGGAGGGGTCTTGAGGTGTTGTAGGTCGGTCCAGGAGAGAATCGCGCGTTTCTGTAGGTGAGGGCTAAGACCATTGCTTGAGCAGCTTGGCTTCGGCCCTTGGTTAAGCTTGAAATCCAGGGTTAAGGGCGGGCACATCTCAATTTAGGCGGTTCAGCAAACCACACACTCAGGTGCATCATAGACATGGCGGAAGCAGCATGCGAGTCTCAAGTTGCCAGCGAGCAGCGCCGCCAAAACGACCAGACCTCGCTCGAGACAAGGCCAAAAAAATATGCGCCGAGTTCGCTCAAGCGACGTGAATCAAAGCTCACTTCAGGTCTGGAACCAACCAATGGCCAAGCCCTTGCAAGCAACTCCAAATCCGCCCAAATCTTCCTACTAAACACCGAACAAACTGGATGTGACTTGGAGAAACAAGTGGCCACTCCGGTGTTCGAGAATTCAAGATGCACTGTTGCCCTTCCAAAGGCTTGTTTGTCTCCCCACCGAACCCGGGCGGCAAGAATCTCATTTGGAAAATAGACCACGTTGACATACCTTGTTTGCTGATGGCATTCCAATGATCGCAAGAACGAGATCTGCCACGCAGCGCCTGCACCAGTGGCAGGCGCGGAAGACTTCTCCGCGGCTTTCTCTGTGGTGGTAGTTGTGTACCTTGGCTTCCCATTGTTCCGGGACGGAACTTTTGATGACCGCAGAGATGCTTCCCAAGGCCACGTGCGCGGAACAAAATGCTCAGCATCAGTCAGTGGCATGGTTCGTTTGTTTGTTTGTTTGTGTGTTTGTGTGTGTGGTTGTGTCTGTGTGTGTGGTGTGGGATGGCGATGTCAGATGGATGGCGATGCCAGAGATGTGGAAGTTGGCGAAGTGTGGGCAAAAGCAGACTGAGTTACCTAGAGCCTTATCTTACTTTTCTGCATTAACCGTGCAAACCGGCAGGTTTTGGAAGGTTATGAGTAACCGCCACTAACCGGAGAAAGGTTTTCAACAGGTTTCAGAAACCGAACCGAACCGAACCTAACCGTGGCCACCCTGGCTTGTGCATTTCGTATCGCCAGCAAGGGCAGTCGACACCCTTGAGCCAGGCCAGGATCACTTGTGTCAAACCAACTCAATTCTTCCAGTCGGCTTGCAAAGGAATCAGAACCGGCCCAAAAGATGTCTAGACTAGGAAAAGTATCTCAAAGGTTTTGTGAGTACAGGACATCAGGAGCAGCATGTTTGTGCACGCTCATCCTCCCGGTTGTAGCGTGCAACCCCAACCAAAAGAATGGACCCCTTGAAAGATTCATCAAGAGTGGATGCGCACACACAAGCAAACAATGAGCTAATCCAAAGGCTTGGCCTAGCTAGGACGAGAATGGCTCCACGTAAACAAGTGGGAGCCTCGCAAGTCACATCCAACAAGCCCTTCGCAAGGGAAAGGCTTTGCAAAGCTTTGCAAAGTATAGCTCTTGCGCTGAGCTGCCGCTGGTCAGGCTGGCAAAGATAGCGATGGCTATGATAGATGCAGTTCAAATCCTGAGAAAATCGATCGCTGGCAGCACATTCATCATTTCGGGGTTGCTTCTGCGGCTTGCTTCCAGGATTCGTTGAAGTGAAGCAACCCACCTTCCTTGAACACAATCCCGAGGAAACAGTTCGCAGTGTAGTCACCTGATTCACTTCGGGTGAGAAACTTGAAGTTCGGCTTCGATGACCTGCCATGCCAAGATGCCGTTCGGCTCTGTATAGGGCTTGTCACTCAGCCACCACCTACAGCAAAAGGAGCTACGCGGACTGACTCACATGCAGCTTCAGCTGCGCCGAGCGCGGCACGGGCTTCCATCAAGGGTTTTCCACATCTTCTGACCTTCGATGCGCGCAATCTAACTGCACACGCATCGTCTGCGTGCTGATGGGGCAAAGCGCACTTCTCAGTCATTTACTCAAAATTCACACCCTCTGTGGTCCAATCAGACCCTGCAAAAAAAAAGGAAAACCAAAAAACCACACACACACACACACACAAACACCCCACCCCACCCCACCCCACCCCACCCCACCCCACCCCACCCCACCCCACCCCACCCCACCCCACCCCACCCCACCCCACCCCACCCCACCCCACCCCACCCCACCCCACCCACGCACCCACACACCCACGCCCCCACGCGCACGCACGCACGCACGCACGCACGCACGCACGCACAACCCACGTTTTATCCCAAAAAGGAAGCTACGCCAACTTCTGAGCTTCTCATATGATCAGGGGCCGGATTGGTTGGGCGCTGTTCAAGGCTTGCGGGAAAGATTTGTATCTGGGTTGTTGGATTCTGGGGTAATTATATAGTCAAGCAGCAAATCAGGAAGCTAGCAGGGGGGCAGCCAGTTCAAGCCTATAATCAAAACGAAACCCGTGCTCAAGTGTTCATACTCCCTTCTAAACCTATACATAATCATTTGCCGAAACTAGTCAGAAATCAACAGCCACAAAATTGTGATCGACGTTTGCCGTTTCAAGTCGTATTCGGAAATCAGTGTCTTGCACCATTCTCGGGCTCGGAAGATTTGGCTAAAGATCCATAAGAAGTTCCACTTTCCAAACGTGGAACCCCGTCATGATGGACGTTGTTTTCGGAAATGTTGCTTTTGACTGTATTGGAATAAAATAGAGCGCGAAAGGTGTTTCACATCATGAGGTGAGGAACGGCATAACAAATGAACTATGCATCCAAGGCGGCCGTCTTCATCAGAATTCATCGCCTTCTTTACGCAGCCTCCGCAGCCGTTCGCGGCTTGGGTGACGTCAACAAGCCTTAGGTTGGGTTGCCATGCGGCACAGAGCTTCCAGAATCTAAACATGTCTTGGCCGAGGATCACATGCGGCGCCGCAACTTCTTTGAAGACGCCAAGCTCCGTCAAAGTCTTCCAGTCCGCCTTGCTGGCCACATGGGCACTATGGAAAACGTGCGATGGAATCAATTGGAATATCTCGCAGCTCCGCCAAAACTCGGTGGCAAGCAAAGGGGCCTTGCTCGTCGGTGAGATGATCTTCCAGTCCTTTGGGCAGTCGTTCGGCTGATCTGCCTTTTTGACGTCCTTGCAGTTCCCAAGGCACTTCCTCAGCAAGTGTAAAAAAAACAACCTATTTCAAGAGGGACGAGAAAAGCGCGCCAAGCAATTGATTGAGTCTTGTGCAATGCTGGGCCTACTGAAGTTCGCTGGTTTATTTCCGGCCCGTCACTTGCTATCAGCGCGAATCCACGTCGGCCGGAACCAGCGCCAGGCCTTGAGGCCTCTACGCTCTCGCACCCACAGGCCATGGATCGTATGTCTAGGCGTCCCTCAAAGAAACATGCAAACAACAAAATGTGTTTCAAAAACAACAACCCCCTTCTGTAATTCTAAGGGCCACTCCCCAAAAGAGAACTGCAAGAATGGGTTGGAAAGAATTCCGAGACGTGCGGCTGTGCCGCTTTGCCTGGAAACAGGCCAACGCATCTACGGTACATGCCAGGCTGTAGCACTGAAGCACGCGCCAGCTTCCAGCCCTGCACAAGCTCCTGAAATTTCCCGGCCCTTGACGAGCGAGAGCTAGGAAATGATAAGAAAAGAGACTGAAGAAATAGGCCGGCTTCTTTCTTGGGAATTGCTAGCTAGAAGCCAGAGAGGATGAAGGTTGGCAAACGAGGGAAGGGCCATCACTCACCGCCTGCTGGCCTCACCCTACATCCCTTTCACTTGTCTTCCAAACTTTTACCTGTTATTAAATGAAAGCCAGAATGCGAGCGGCAGATAAACATAAGGGTTCATTGTCCAACAAAAGCAAGTCTTATCTATAGTTGGCTTGGAGAGTGAAGGTGTGGGATATGAATGGCGTTCCATCTCTTTTTACCCGGCAAGAGAAGCCAGCCTTGGTCATCATCATGGCATCTCTGATTCATTCCATCTGCGACATCAGTTTTATCTGGAGACGAGAATGCTGTTCGTCATCCCGTGGCCCGCCCCTTTCTCACTAAAGTTGGGACGGGGACGACTTACAGCTCAAAGCGAGACCGAGTCTGTCGAGGGGCTTGAGCGCTCCAGGAACCCACTTCTTGCCTTTCAGGTCAACGTCACTGCCTTGGTGCAAAGGGTGAGGCAGAGAATCAGTCAAGCACCGCTGCCTTTTGCCAGCACAAGACAATGCATCCCACCCAGTGGCATGTGCAGCTGCGGGTTTCGTGCTCATAAGCGGAATCTTCTGCGAGTTCAGATGTATTTTCCTGCACGTTGGTCACGAAATCACTCCCGAAGTCTCAACACATCCACAATGCGAAGCTCCCCACTCACAACAGGTTGATTTGCAAGAGTGGCCCTTGTTGAAAAAGGACTCAAATCCTTCCAGCTGTCTGGTCGGCTCTCTTTAGCATCGACCCTATGTCCGAAACACGGCCTGGCTAAACAATCTCTCCTTGCGCATGAGCTTCACCTGTGTGTCGCCTTCCTTGGCATTGCTGGGATCGCGCAATGCGTGAAAGACTTCTGTCTGTTTGCAAAGCAACGCCGCAGACTCCCCTCGTAATCTCCCTCCCTCCATCTCCTTCAAAAGCGAAATGATCGGTCGGTTGGACTGGGGCTACGCCAAATGCAGCCCTCCTGCTATCTGCAACCAAGCAGTGCCAAGCTTCTGCCAGTACCGTTGCCTGAACCATCCCGTGCTTCTCTGGGCGCGAAGTGTTGATCCCTTCCGCCACCAGCACCAATACACATGCAAAGAGGGATATGACCTCAGCGCACTGTTCCTTATAGATCACACAAGGACATCATGCCCTTGTCTGTGCGTGCGCACGATAGCATCACCAGCCTAGGGCCACAAAAGCGATTGCACCCTGCATGCCCCCCCCCCCCGTCCCGGTTTGGCTGAATGGGAAGGGCTCTGCATCGATGTGGCCTTGAAATTTATGCAAGTTGGCCCCGAACCCCTGCGGCTGTGCTTCGGAGTCAGAGTGCCACAGGAGTGCCCCAGCATGCCAGCCAAGCTGCAGAGAACATTATGAAAGCTCGCGCCGACTTCCTTGGTTGTCGGCTATCGGCTACTGGCAAGTACGACCAAAGGAACAGCTGATTTTACCAAGCCCCGCGTTCCCAAGGCAGCCTGCACGCCCCCGAATCACAACACGTCACCCTGCGCCCTCTGTGCAACCCAAAGGCGGGTAGAGAATCGGCTTCTGCCTGGACCATAGATCGCTTGAGCCGAAAGCAGCACAATCAACCAAATCAGCCTCCCAGAATCAGCCTCAGCAAGGCTTGCTCAAGGCTTGTTTGCTGACGACGCCGAGGTCGCCAGGTATGAACCACTCCCACACAATCTGTGTTTTCATGACATGAGCTCGTTGGCCGCCACTAGCCGAGAGTACAATCGAACACTTGCTTGCCAAGAGCTGAAAAGCAAAAACAAGAGCCGTTGTGTGTGTGTGATTCACTGGCCATTTAACCCTTAAAATTTCGAGCAATCTGTTTCGTGACCGGTTTGTTTGGTCCACTCCGCTTCGGCGTGCCGAGAAATCCAGAGACATCCCTCCAAGATGCCCTTGCTGAAGTTGGGCGTGTAGCCCTCCGGAGTCGCCAGCCGCGCCGACAGAGGCCAAGCCCTGCACGCTTTGAGAAGCTGTGGCTCAATGAGCCGGCTGCCACTGCGCAACACGTTGATTTGAAAAGCCACACGTGGAAAGTTGTCCAAACTATCAAACATGATCCTCACATCTGTTAATCCCTGCCTCTGCTTTGCAAGGGTAGTCAGCCTCATCATGAAGTGGTTGCCTTGCAGCGTCAGAACACGAAGCACAAACACCTGGGTGCAAATTGGGGCATCGTTAGCCAATGGCTCAGCGTTCCATGGCTTCCAGCCATGGAACAAATATCAGACTGTCACACCAAGCCAAGGCCATAAATGCCACTAGCTGCGCAAGTCAGAGAGGTCTGAGCGTTGGACAAAGCACCTTTACCTGCTCTCGAACTGGCAGCACGTGAGGGCCAAGTTGAACCTTAGTGCTTCTCTCACAAGCTTTCCTTCAAAAGCGGCCAGGTAAGTGGAGAAAAACAAATGCATGCCAGGTTGCAATTCCCTTACTGGACCTATGCGGATCCTCTTGGGATCTGAGCACTCACATCTAGGATCACAACTGGCACCCTTTGGCCTCACTCAAACCCCCCCCGACCCCCGAATGTGTGACATGGCGCAAAGTTCTGGCGCAAGGCGCGGCCCGCAACCTTCACAATGTCCTGGTGGAAACGTCTTGGCCGCCGCTCTGGATGTGGAAACCCAAAAAGATGCGGGGAGGTGGGGGGTTCTGTCTGGTTGCCCTCTTCCGCAACCCCCAAAAGAGCAGCCTCCAGAGTTGACAGCTCACTAAGCTCCAGAACCCTCTCGCGCGTTGTAGGACCAGGGATCAAGCACCAGCTTCACGCTCAGCACAAGCTCACAGAGTGAGCAGCAGCTTCTGTTCTTCTTACGTGGGTTTGGAGCATGTGGTTGCCTTGCCCGGCTGTTGTGCAGAAGGCTTTTTGGGCTGCATCAGCGCTTGGTAGGGGCGGGTCTCGGGTGTTTGGGTCCGGTTGCCTAGGCTTGGTCGGCATTGTGCTGCTTTTGAGGCGAGGTTCTGGGGTGGGTTCAGGAAATGTTCTGGCAGGTTTCGGGTTTAAAACCTGGTGTAACCAGACCAAACAAGAAAACATATGTCTCTTTCTCTCTCTCTCTGTCGTTAAAATCGGTGGTTACTTTGCTTTCAAGTGCAAGTGCTGTAGTGTTCAAACAAACAGTCAACCGATTGTAGTCTGCAGCAATCCACCTTTTACACATGCGACGTAGTGAGCTCAAGGCCTGCAGTACATGAAACACAAATGCAGGAAGTGAAGCATGTAGTTTGACACGGCCCCTCAATTAAAAGGTCTTTGTAGTACCTTTTCAACTGAAGTGCAAAACATGGATTGACAGTAGTGATGAAAGCCATTGTTGTTCATCAATTCTACTGTAGTGACAAAAGTAGTAACCTGCACTCGGTAGTTCTCGCTGTTCAGGTTCCAGCTCGATGTAGTGCGCTGGACGGAAGTAGTGAGGCAGGCACTTGTTGTTGTAGTAGAGCATGTGCTCAAAGATGTAGCCCCCAGTTCTGGGTGCGGTAGTCTTGGACCTTCTGTAGTCGACTGTCCAAGGTCGCAAAGTAGTGCGTTGTGAAAAAGGTTGTCATGTAGTTTGGTGCTCCTCGTAGTCGCTCATCGTCGATTTCGGGACATGACATGTGCTGGTTGTAGTCCCTGAGGAAGCGGTGTAGTAGTGCCTTGTGGTGTTGTGTGAGGTTTGTCACGGTGAGTAGTGTAAATCCGTAGTACTGGATACTCTTGCAGAGAATTGTAGTGATTGCCTTGTGTTGGTAGTCGTGGAGTTGGTCTCTGTTGTAGAGGTAGTGGAGTAGTTCAGGTAGTAGTAGTGGCATGTGGTAGTTCCAAAGATAGTTGTTCCTGAGGCTGTAGTTGTCGGTGAAGATGGTCACGTTGTAGTTCACCTTGTGGATGGTCTGTGGCAGTGGTGTAGTTGGGAGGTAGTAGTTCTGTTGTACCGACATCATGTAGGAAATGTAGTCTCTGGTGAAGTGGATAAATTGTCCTGAAGTGAGGTACCTCAGGAGTAGCGGTTGTTCAATCTGCAGTTGGGTGATGACGTAGTTGTTGTTGTCGCCGGTTGTAGTGTGAAGGGAAGTCGTATGGTAGTAGTGCACGTTGGCTGCTTCAGGTAGTGAAACGCTGAGCAGGGTGGAGTTGTAGTGGGGCATCCGAAGGTCTCCAGGGATGCAGTAGATGGGCTGTGTGTAGTCCAGTTGTGCAAGTGGAGTTGCTTGTTGATGTGAAAGTAGTTGATACTCTTCGAGTGTGAGTGCAGTGAGAAACTGTGTGTAGGGTGCGTTGTCGGGCAGTGGTGGTGTAGTGGTTGTCTGGTGCTCAGTGATGTGTAGTTGGTCCATCACTGTGGTCGGGTTGTAGTAGACTGTGTTGCCAAGTGTAGGATGGTTGAAGTGGTAGTTGGAGTCGTTGTAGGTTTGAGGTGGTAGAGTTCCATGGTCACTGGAGTCCGTAGTGACAGCCACCTCCGGTGTAGACGCTCTGTCGGGTGTAGTCGCATCTCCCATCGTAGCATCTGCAGTAGATGGAGCGGCCATGGCTGCAGTGGAGTGCGAATGTAATGAAACGGGGCAAAAAACAAAATGAGCCTGAGTAGTTGCTATCAGGCAGGCGGCGCATGCAGACATGTAAAACAAACAACTGTAGTGTTGACTCAGCCGCCAAAAGTGCAAGTGCAAATACGTGTAGTTACTGTTACTTACATACCAAAGGTGTCGTGTTACATGTAGCTACTTACATACATGAAATGTCCAAGGTCGTTGTTGTTGTTGTTGTTGTGAAACTGCTGTGCTGGTCGTTCGTAGTGCTACGTGCGTATTCCAATGCTCTGGATGAGCCTGTGTAGTGTTTCTTTGCTGATGTATTTGGTAAACAAATCTGCGCTGTTGTGGAGTGTGTTGATCTTAAGGATTCTGATGATGTCATGCTTGATGAGGTCTTGTGTGTAGAGAAATTTAAGGTCGATGTGTTTTGCTCGTTTGCTAGTGCCTTGTCGTGCAGCAATGCTCTTGCCTGCTGTGGAGTCTGTGTAGATGCGTAGGTTTAGCTTGCTGCAAATGTTGGTTTCAAGTAGAAAGTTTCTGAGGTGTAGTCCCTCATTCACTCCTGTGCAAATGGCGTAGAGTTCAGACTCTGCTGAGCTGAGTGCTATTGTAGCTTGTGTTCTGCTGCCAAATGCAACTGTTGTTCCTAAAAAGATGATGTTGGAACCTGAAGTTGATTTCCTGGTAGTAGGGCATCCTGCCCAGTCAGCATCGACATGAACGTCGAGATCCAGGATGTTGTTGGTGTTTGCTCTGGGTGTTGTTGTTGGTTCTATGGTGAATTTGTAGTGCCTGGTGCCGTGCAAGTAGCGTAGTAGATGTTTGACTCTCTTTTGTGAAAGTTCTGTAGGTGCTGTGAGGTCTCGTGCTAGTTCTTTTGTGGAGTATGCAATGTCTGGTCGTGTGTATGCTAACCATTGAAGTTTGCCAACAATCCTTCTGTACCTTTTGTGTTGTTCGTGGTCAAGTAGTGCTTCATCTTCTATTGTTGGTTTGTAGTGTGCGCTTCCTGGAGTGTTCACGGAGTTGCAGTTGTTCATTCCAGGCTCCTCGATCATGTTGTCGATGTAGGAGTCCTTTAGTCCAAGATTGCAGTAGTTGCCAAAGCGGTCGACGTTTCTTCCAAGAAATTGCTGTGGTTTGCCAGGTTCGAGGTAGCCGATGTGCTTGAGTAGTACCTGCTTCTGGATGGCCTCGAAGGTGGAGTCGACAGTAGTCTTGTCACCAAGTACCAAGAGGTCATCCACGTAGACCATGATGTAGCAGTCGCGGGTCGCATTGGTGTAGACGTTAGGTTCTGACTTTAGTCTTACAAAGCTGAGCTTCTGTAACACTTCAGCCAGGTAGTCCTGCCATGCTTTTGGTGAACTGCGTAGTCCATACATGGCTTTCTTTAGTCGCCAGATTTTGTCCTGTTGTGGACAAAGTTCTTTAGGTGGCCAAAGGTAGACGTCACGTTGTTTACCGTCGTGGTCTTTTGCGATGGGTGCGTGTAGAAATGCTGTAGAGACGTCACCTAGTCGCGCGATCCAGTTTGGTCGTGACATTTGTAGTGCGAGAAGTGTCCGGAGTGTCGTGAACATTGGTGTAGAGGCGTAGACGGAGTCTTCGTCCTCGATCCTCTCTGTGTAGCCTTTTGCGACGATTCGGCTTCGTACTCCTGGTCCTTTCTTTCTGTGTACCCATCTTGTAGGTATCGCTTCTCTGATGACGTTGTCGTCGACGGTAGACGCATCTAGACGTCATGTAGCTTCATTTGGTTTGACTCGTGTTTCATTCCTTCCAGTAGCTGTGTTTCGTCGTAACCTTCGTTGTCGAAGATTATGGGTTGGTCTTATCTGAGGTGTCGTCGTTTGTGTAGGGGGTGATGGATTTTCCGTTGGGAAGTGTCACTGCGTTGATTTTCTGTCGTAGTGGTGGTGGTTCTTTGGTTGCTTGCTCCGTTGATCTGATTGTAGTGTCCTTTGAGGCCTTCTGTGCTTTAGTTGGTTGCATTACTTCTTCCGGAGCTAAACGTCGTAGTGTTTGTCGAGGTGGTGCTGGTAGTGGTGGATGTTGTCGTCCGGTTGGTGAAGTAGCCATAGGACTATCCGGTAGTGGTCGTGCACTTGACGTCGATGTGGACGGAAGTCGTGGAGGTGGTGTAGTGCGTTGTTGTTTTGTTGCGGGTTCCGCAACGATGTCGTCCGTAGCGTTCGTCTGTTGTCCGAAATCTTGCGTGGACCTTCTTTTCTCTGACGGTTGTAGCTGCGTATCCAACAGTGTTGCGAACGATGGGTTGTAGGTGTTCCGTCGTGGTGCCCATGGTGTGCCGGAAACTTTGTTCAACAGTGCGAGGTCGTATTTGAAGTCCGGTTGTAGTCTCCGTACTGTTCGTACCTTTTGTACGCCTGATTCCGTTGCGACGTAGTTTTCTCCGGTTTCGGAAACTTTTCCGAGCCAGATGCATTTCTGCATCCGTAGGTCTGCTTTTGGAAGTTTCTTGTGTTGTGGTGGAAGGTAAAGTAGTGTCTCGCCAAATTCGCAGATTGCTCGCTCGTAGTTTCTTCCCCAGCGGCGTTCAAAGCTTGTGTAGCCGTCTGAGTGAATGACGTAGCGATTTACCGTCCATGCTGCATGTCGTACTATCCAAGGTAGTAGACAGTGCTTTGTGGACATCGTCATGCTGTAGTTGCTTTCAACCTGAGCTTTGACGACGCGGATTTGTCCGAGAAGTGTTCTATGTAGTCGCTCAACGCTTCCTTGACTGTTGCTGCTGTAGGATGGTGAATGTCGTACAGTCATTGAGCCGACTTTAGATGCTGTTGCTTTTAGTAGTGCATTGAGTGTGTCTTCGTTGTCGCTTTGTAGTATGCCTTGTGTTCTTCCGCATTCAAAGATGAATGCTTGTAGGTTGTTGATCATGTAGTCCATCATTGATGGTTTGTCCGGAACCAATACCGCCATGCACAGTTGTGTAGTAACATCAACTGCTGTTAAGACTGGTATGGTCTTCGGATCTTGTTGTGATTTGATGTAGGCAAAATCCACTTGGATGATGGGTTGTCGTGATTGTTGTTTCTTGTAGTTGTCCTGGCGTCCTTTGCCTTGAACGCAAATTTGACACAAATTTCTGTATGGTAGGTGTGTCAAGTTGTGTTCTGCTATTTGTTGTGGAGTGGGCTGCTGCGGTTGTCGTAGTCCTCTTGCTCTGTGCTTCATGATGCTCGTGTTGTTGTTCCTCATCGTGATCCTCCTGGATGTACTCGCAGTCTTTCTTCACGGTGAACCTTGTTGTTCCTTTCCATTGACATGGTAGTGTTGCGTTGCCCATGACTGTCCCGTCATCTTTGCGTTGCGAAACTTCTCCAAAGTTGTTGTGAGTGATTGTAGTTCTGTGAGGCTCAAGTGTGCTGATTGGTGGATGTCCTGGTCCAACAGTTGGAGTGAATAGAGTTGTTCTAAGAGTTGTGTGGTGTCTTATCCAGTATTCACCTTGTCTTTCCCAGTAGTCTTGGTTGTCCTCCTGTGCTGTGAGTGGTCTGTGGATTGTCTCCTTTGGTTGTGTGGTGTCAAGATTTGTAGAAGGTGCTGCTTTAGGTCTCCATATCTTTTGTGGCGCTCGTAGTTGGATCTTTGATCTGGTTGGTGGTGTGTCCATTAGCCGTTGTGGTTGTGAGCTCTGCCTTGTTGGTGTGGTCTTTGATGTTGCTCTGCGTGTAGGTGTTATCTTTCTTCTGAATCTGGTTTCTCCAGTCCAGTTGTCACCTTCTAGTCTTCGTTGTAGTTCTTGCTTGGAAAGTTGTGTTGGGTTCTCTTGTAGTTGTTCTTGCTCTTGCCCTTGTCTGTTGATGATGGTTAGTCGCCAATCATCTAGTTCTCCTTCAGGTATTGGGCAACCGCTGTTGTGTGGTGTGAATAATGCTTTGCGTGGTCGTTTGTGTACTCTGACGGCGTAGTCACCATCAAGTTTCCAGTAGTCAGTGTTTCCACCAAGGATCTGTCGTAGTCCTTGGTCTGTGTGGGTGAGTGGTGCAATTTGTTCTTGTTGTTGTACTGTTTTCTCCGTAGGTTGAATCACAGCAATGGATTTTCCATTGTCTGTAGTCATTGGGTAGATGTCGAATCCTGTAGGGATGTCGATCTTCTCTGCTCGTAGGTAGAAAAGTCCTGAGTGTCTTATAAGGTGTGCTTGTTGTTGTCCCTGTGTGATGGTGCAGTGTCGTGGAGTGAAGTCAAGTCCATATCCTCTATCAAGTAGTCTTGATGCACTGAGGATTGGATACTTCACATCTCAAACGTAGTAGGGTATCATGATCCTGAAGTTGTCCTGCTTGTAGGGAACGTACTTGATGCCGTAGACAGGAATCTTCTTGTTTGTAACCGTGTAGAGTTGTGGAACTGATTCTCCACAAGGTCGTAGCGGTAGGTCTGGTGCGTAGTCCTTCGGGCAAACATGTGTAGATGCTCCTGAGTCGATCAACAGGTGGTGGTATGACTTGAAGTTGGAGTACATGATGTAGTGTGTGATAGTGTCCTCAATCTTCTTGTTCCTTTGTTGTTGTCTTGCTGCTGCTATGTCAAAGTGTGGCTGCGTGGTGGCTTCTTGTAGGAACTGTTGAAAGCTCTTGCTGTGGTCGTTCCATGATGTTGTGTGTGTTGTTCTCTTGCCAAGTAGTGATTTGGATTTGTGCTTGTGTAGTCGTGAGTTTGCTTGTCTGATGTGTCCAATGGTAAGGTGTGACTCGTTGATGCCTCCAATGTAGTTTGCTGTGTCCTCATAGCTGTTGTCATTCCAATCCCAGCTGTTGTCATAGTCGTAGTCGTTCCAGTTCTCCTCCATGTAGTTCACCTCGTGTTGTCCTTCTTCTCCTTCGTAGTACCAGTCCCAAGTGTCGTTCACATCCTGAGGTAGTTCTTCATTGTTGTCATGATCTGCTTGTTCTTGTTCTAGTGGGTGTAGTTCTTCTCCTTCTCCTATGTGCCATACTGGCACTGTGCAGTCTTGCGCCCAGTGGCCAGGCTTGCCACATCGATGGCATGTTGTGTAGTTGTTGTTTCCTTTTCCTTTTGATTTGCTGTAGTTTCCTTGGCCTTTGTAGCCTTTGCTTGAACCATATCCTTTGGATCCTGAGTAGCCTTTTCCTTTGCTCTTGTTGTATCCTCCTTTGTTGTAGTTTCCTTTGCTGCCTTTGTCGAATCCTTTGTAGTGGCCTTTGCTTCTGTACTTGCCTTTTCCTTTGTTTCCTTTGTAGGAGCCTTTGCCTCCATATTTGCTTTTGCCTTTGTAGTTTCTTTCTTTCCTCCAAATGTTGTCCACGTCCATTGGCGCTGTTCCACCATTGTAGTTTGTGCCAACTGCTGAGCTCGCTCTTGAGAATGCAGATATGGTCTTGTAGTAGTCCAGGATGACAACTCTGATCTCGTTGTAGTTCGTGATCTGTCCAGCACGTAGTTGGAGATGTTGTTGAAGTGCTCCTTTGGTCTTGTTGAGTAGTATTGCAATCTTCACTCCATCTGGCAATGCTGTGCCGTTGTCTTTCTCGTAGCGGTTGATGTCATATTCCCATTGTAGAAATTGTTCTTCAAATTGCGCTTCATTGAATGTAGGTTCCAGTAGTTTGGTAAGGTAGCCAACGCTTCTTGTTCCTACTGGTAGGCTGAACCTGTTGTGTAGTAGTCGTAGTGTTTCACATCCGTTTGCGTTGTAGCGGTTTTGCCTTACTACTGTAGCTGCTGCTCCCTGACAGATGTTGATGAGGATGTAGTGTAGATCGCGTGAGAGGTCTACTGCTTTTGTTGATTGTGTAGGGTCGCGTATGTGGGCTCTTATGTCTGTGTCCTCAATCTGTCGTGTAGCCACTTGTGCCAGTTGTAGCACCAGGTCGAAGTCTCGGTCTATGAGGCCGAGGTATGCTTGTAGCTTGAACAGCCATTCTTCATACTGGGAGTAGTCACCAGTGAAGAAGGGTGGTGGCAGTTTGTATCTATGTAGTCTCTGAACGTCGTTGTCTTGTTCTGTTCCTGCTCCCGTAGTTGTGGCTCCTACTGTGTCTGCTGTTGTGGGCCCGTCGTCTGCTCCTGTAGTTGGTTGCGCTGATGCTGCTGCTGGTTCATAGTAGTTGGGCACGCGATTGCCTGTGCAGTTGTAGTACTTACTGCTGGTACTGGAGCTCCCCTATGTTTAGGATCTCAGCTCCGCTACCACGTTAAAATCGGTGGTTACTTTGCTTTCAAGTGCAAGTGCTGTAGTGTTCAAACAAATAGTCAACCGATTGTAGTCTGCAGCAATCCACCTTTTACACATGCGATGTAGTGAGCTCAAGGCCTGCAGTACATGAAACACAAATGCAGGAAGTGAAGCATGTAGTTTGACATCTGTCTCACTCACTCCTCCCTCTCTCTCTCTCTCTCTCCCTCTCTCTGCGGAGGAAAAGCGATGAAGTAACACAGAAAAGAATGTACCCAACATCTCTGCATTAGGAAAATCAGTTCCGATTCCACACTGGGATATAAGTCTGATCCCAAGGGCATGTCTCGGCACGACCATGTCCAAAATTCCTACGTGCAGGCTGTGCACTCCGCTTTGTTTTGATACCCCCGGAAAACTGCCAAGGACTGGGAACGCATGCCACAGCTTCACAAGCAGCGCGACACGAGGTTCAAGCGGGTCCTTGGACAGGGCCACGCCACCTCGGTTGGATCTCTGAGAGATGCACATGCGCTCGAAGCAACACCCTACCAGCCGCAACCAAACCAGCTGTCGTGAAATGCTGGGCAAGAGCAGGGCTCAGATGCACCTCTGCGCACCTCAACACTTGCTCATCACTATGGTGTGGGAGACTCGTCACTCTTGACGGCCTGTCAAAGAAATGAGGCTGCTGGCCATGATGCGGCGAACACATTTGCCTTTGCAGCGTCATGTTCACACCCAATGAGCCGTGATGAAGCTGGATCCCTTTTGATGAAATTCGGCTCACCCTGCCCGCTCAGCCAGCGGCTGTTGCCCTCGCTATCCTGCTTCTGGTACACGCAGTTGTAGGAATTGTCATCCGACAGCTGTGAGCGGAAGGTGTACAAAAGCTTGTACCTTTGCTCGTGCCACAAGGGTTGCCTACCTTGTATAGCGCCCGTAAAGCTTTGTTGACGCGTTTGCCAACACATTTGTGCCTGAACATTCTACACCTCCCCGCTTCATTATGCCAACCTGCATGTCCCACGCTCACCACCCGGCAAAGGCCGGTGAATCAAGGTTCTACTGACGAAGTGACAACCTGTACTCCTGCTGATATGTGTCCGCACTTTTGGGCTGACAACAAGATGGCGCTTCTTGACATTCGGGCCATGGGTCAAAATCCAAATCGTACCCCCAGTGAGCATCCCAATCCCCACTAAAATCGGTGGTGAATTCACCTACCAACCAAAATGGGATCCCAAAACGGTTTTGACAACCACAGCCATTTCAAAAAAAACCATGGACGCCATGGCTCGCTCTGGTCTTCTGCCGCGGCACTTGGCCTTCATAGAGTCCAGAACCCGGCTGGAGAGAAGCAGCGCACAGCCACCGCAGCGAAAAAGCGTATTCCTGAACCCAAATCCCATAGGTGGCTGGTGGCTGTGGTTGTCAAAACCGTTTTGGGATCCCATTTTGGTTGGTAGGTGAATTCATCACCCATTTTAGAACCTATTTTAGTGATTTTAGTGGGGATTGGGGCCCGGCCACGAGAGGAACCACTGGGCTTGAGATCTACCGGTTTTGTATTGTTGCGTAAACCCACTCCCCCAGACGCTTATGGAAACTCTGCTGCCCTGAAGGAGCCACCGTGCCTTCAACTGATGCCTCATTGTGCCTACATTTGACCTGAAGATGACAAGAGGAAGCACCTAGAAGACGGCAAAGTTGGCCCTCCGCTCTGCATTCCCACAATACGGGAATGCAAAAAGCGCGTGATGCAGGCGGGGTACACTCAAAGCACTGACAATATGCGTGCGTGTGCGCGGAGGAAATTTACATATCTGGCGTTGATCGGTAAAGGGCCAACTTTTGACAGGACCCCCCACTTCTACGGGTAGGGGGGAATCAATGAATCTAACATGGGGCTCGCAGTGGTAGGAAACCATTCTACCGCTGATAGTCATGAGTCATGAGTATTGGCACCTGCTGCCCTGCCCCAATGCACGGCTTACAAGCGCATGCCAGGTGTCTGCAGCAGCATCGACTTGTCGTTGCCCTTGTACAGGTTTTGTGTGATGTTCCTCCGCCCGAAATCGATCAGAAAAAGGTCGGCCAGCCAACATCGCTCGAGTCCGACTCGTCCGGCCAAGGGGCTCCATGGATATCACCAGAGCCCGTGATCCCGGGCGGTTCTCCAGCAGCTGCTTGGCAAGATCTACTGAGATCACCTCAGCGAGTGACTCAGGCTGTCAGGCCCCCCTGAAGCACGAAACCAGCCAACGGCTGCGGTGTCGCATGCGTTAGCCTTGCCCCCTTAAGGCGCCAGCGTTTGCGGAGCAGCCCATGCCCCCCAAGTTGTAGGATCGCACATCCTGGCCACGGATTGCCAAATGGAAGAGTGGCCAACCCTTGTCAAGGCCAAGCTGGCATTGGCAGAAAGCTTCAGCAATATGGCCATGGGTCCCCAGTGGACATCCCAATCCCCACTAAAATAGACTAAAATGGGTGATGCACCTACCCCAAAATGGTACCATTGGTTTTGACCCACAGCCATATAGAAGGAAGACGGAAGGCCAAATGAAATAAAAACAAAACGTTCTGCTCAACAACGCGAACTGGCAATAGCTAAGCCCAGGATGCCCAACAGCGGAGCCCCGTCGAGCCCTCCGGAACCCGCAAAAAAGCTGCAAACGATTCGGGCAGAGACTCCATAGCTTTGAGCTGGGGAAAAAGTGAAGTGCGGCCTTGAACCATTTCCACACACACTTGAGGCGTTTCCTTCGCCTTTTTCTTTTTTTGGGGGGGTTGGCTTGCATCATATTAGGTGTGACATGTGGATCCCTCCAGGCATCTAGTGATTGGACAATCCCTCCTGGCGCAGCCCGAACTCGTTGCACACCATCGCGCAGAGCGAGGGTGTGGGGCAAAACCTTGGCCAGGGCTTCCAATTTTCACCTGTAAAATGGGCCGGGGTGATCTTTGAAACCACCTGAAGCCTTCGGCTCGACCCGAACCACTGCGACACTGGACCCCTCAACACTGGAAACGAATCACAAGTTCGCCAGGTAGCAGGGAGCAATTCACAATGAGGAAATCAATCTGCTGAGGCTTCACCTCACGGCCGAGACTACGCACCGCCTGTCCCCATCAAATCGCCTTATGGCAAGCAGGCTGAAAAGCACCAAAGCTGTGAAAACTTGGCCGACTCAACGCAACATTCTGGCGTGACCAACCCAGCTCTCAGACCGCAGAGATTCTTAGGCCCAACTTGTCGCTTCCAAACTGTCAGCGCCAAAATCCAACCGTCTGCCTTGCTGCGCTTCAGCAGGTCTCGCACCAGCGAAAACATCACCTTGGCATCTGTGAGTTGGTGGCAGGTGATGCCATCTGACTTGGAGCCGAATCTGAAGCGACATTCACAACCACTCGCCCACATCACCGCTGCAAACAACCGAATCAGCTATCTGCGTGTCAGCACCGAGACCTCTGACTACCCAACACCCTCGCTGTTGCCGCGCACCTCCTGCGCCTCGTTCCGCGCAGCCGCCATATTGCACACAGCCTCGCACGGCTCTTGGCTTGATAAGCACTGCGCATCCTTGCGCAGCAGGGCTGTGTTTCAGATTGGCAAATGTCTCGGACCCCATTGCCATTGTCGTGCCTCGGTGTTGCCATCTCTGGAGCCGAGAATGCCTGGCCCACAGGCAGGCAATAGTCAAGGACTGCCTGCCAAAACGCTTTCGTGAGGAAGCCACAAACTTCGCTTTTCAACGATGCCCGTCCCAGTGTCCATGGATCTGACCCTGAAATATCAAGGAGGATACTCCCACTTCCGATTGAAAGCCAAGTCTTAGGGTCATGGGATCCAGCCTAAGGTCTAAGGGGCTGAGCAAACTGCTTGCCCCGCCTGGCGGCCAATGCGTGGACGGGCCAGTGCCCGAATTATCCAGGATCCGCTGCTGGAAGTCAATGGAGGCTTCCTTGGACTGCTCAATCTTCCCTCCCTCTCCCGCACCACCCCCCCCCCCCGCGCATGCGGTTAATCCGAAATTCGCTTTTAATCCGCGTTTTAGCTGGTAACCCCCCTAATCCGTAATCCTTGCGGTTTATCGCCATTTGAAGTGGGCCTGACAAAGCCTCATACCAGTAGCAGGCATCCACGACTCCATCCTGGAAGAGTGACCCCACTGGGGCCCTTTCACATGCCCCAGTGTCATTTTGGGGCTGCCAAGCGTGTTGTTCTAGTGAAACACCCCTTAAAAAGCTGAAAAGCAGTTCCCTCACAATGTAGTTGGGTGTCCTACACCTAAACGGTCTAATCCGTAAACCGCACAATCCGTAATCCGCTAATCATTGGGGATTAGGCTTGGGACAGGTTAGAATAATGGACTAGGTAACCGTGGGTAACTTTTCCCACTGAGTGGGGAAATACCCCGGAAGGCCCAAAAAGGCGGTTCCTCGTCTTGGCATGGCAAAAATTGATGCCAACTGCTCGCACATAGTAAACCACTGCCTGCGGACTCTAAGGCCGAAGTACCCACTCCAAAGCCCAAGTAATCATTGTATGTTGCGTCAACCTCTGGACCATCCATCAAGCGCACATCCAAAACTGCCAGTCTGCGCTCCCCAAGTCGGCGGACCCAACCCTGCCTAGCCCAAGGTTTTGGCAGTTGTCTCATGGCTTTCAGCGGCCAAGTCTCGTTAAAACAATGCTGCGCCTCCAGCATTTTCACGATCTGCTTCTGCGACACCTTGCATGACAAATGGGTTTCTGTTGAGGATAATCAGTTTAAAACCACGATTTGCGGGGGGCCTGCTATTTCTTACTCCTTAAAACTCCAAGCCCTGGGGAAGTTAATCTTTTACAGACATATAGCCCATGTTGCCCAAAAAGTTGAAAAGTTGTGTTTTTAAGAGGTAAGATTTTGACGCATACCCACACTGCTGAGCGAACCGGCCTCAAAAAAGCGCAGTGTGCGCTCCCTGCCTCCCAATCTTGTGGCGGCTTGTACACTAAGTTCTCCAAACCTCGCGAGGCTTGCCACGCTTTCAGGACGAGCGCTGACTCCGATTGACTTCTTCTCTTTAAGATGGAGGTCCTTTGGCATCAAAAAAATGGGGACCAACCCTCTCCCACAACCCAGCAATGCACCTGATATCCCTATGTGAGAGTCAATCACAGTTGTCAAATCGGCGTACGTCTCTTCCAACTGAGGTACCTGCCCACCCGGTAACCCCTCATCAAGAAGAATGGACTATCATGGCCAACCTTCGCTCCGTTCCTTCACTCGGTTCCATTTATCGCATAGCTACAAAGCAACCCTTCCAGGCTTGAGCCATCAGAATCCATCAACGGTATTGCACCCTTCCTGCATCCTCAAGCAAGACCTCACTAGAGGTCTTGCGCGAGCGCGAGCTTGAACGAGACTGCCGGGCGCGCTAGTGGCTAAGAGCACCCCAAGGCCAAGCCGCAATACACAGAAGGCTTGTGCTGGCTCATGTAGGCCAAGATCAGGGCGGCAGCCCCGATGACCTCACAAAAAACTTGTGCGAGCGTGTGTTGCATCTGGGTACGTAAATCAAACTGCACAATCAAACTGCATAATGAACGGCATAAAGTGGATACACCTATGAGTACAAATGTGCTTTCATTCCTGCATATCATGCATGAAGGCTTCGCTTGACACACGTTCGATCCGGGATTCTTGGCTTTGCTTGTGGCAGCGGACACTCCGGACCTCATGACCTCTGAGAGGCCAGTTGGGTGAACGGATGGCCAGTTGGGTGAACGGAATGCCAAACTATTCAGCAAAGCCGTGATCGCCGAACCCGTTCGCCCAAGGTAGGACCACACGCCTCTCTTGACCCGAAGGATTGCACTTGGGGAACTCAGTGACAGTATCAATATCCAGACAGGTCGCTTGCATCACCAGCGGCTCCTGCAACAAATGCCAGGCACGCCGGAAGTCTTCCAAGCGCCACATGTACAGCTGGGAGACCATGAGGCAGCTGACCTGGCGACGCAAGGAAGCATTGCCTGACTTCGCCGAGAGATGCCGCATCGCAATTCATCCCCCGCCGAATCTGGGCAGAAGTTTGGCCAAGAAGCAGTAGCGATGGCGAGGCCATACGCCATGGGCAAGTACTCTGCCAGGAAGACATACGACCAGTTGATGGTCCTGAAGCCAAGTAGCGTCCATGTCCCGCCCGTGAGGCGAATTTGACGAATCCGGCTGGAAAATCTGCGGCAGTTGTCTTAAAGAAGCAAGTCTGGCGGCCGTTTGTTTAGTTGACAGGGGCATAGTCATTCGCTCCTTACATCCCAACTGTTTGCGTGAGGGAAGGGTCGGAAAAAAGATTGCGTTTGGGCCCAACGCGTCCTGATTCGGAGGGACTTGGGCTCCCAGTAGTAGACCTTAGGACAAGTGGCCTTGGGCCAAGCTGCTCGGCGCAGACAGCAAGTGCCATCAAGCCACATCCTTGTCCACACGGCCGAGGTTGCTGCCGGAGCTGATGGTTCGCCTTAATAACTTAACTTCGGGTCGAGTTCGGATCGCATGCAAGCGCGATCCAATGGCCAAGTGGCTTGACTTGCTCAAACTCTTGCAAGTCCATGGCGAGCTTGCCTGGCGTACGGCAATGCGGCAAGCGTTGAACTGTGCTGGCATTCCTTCAGATCACCGGCCCAATTTCAGATCAAACCTCTATGCAGTAACTAGGGCCCAATCGGCACGGACTTCCCACAACTTCGGCCCAAAACCCCACAGAGCTTCCTAATTTCGAGCAGCGGAATCTGCGGTCTTGGGCCTAACGAAGGTAAAGCCTACTTGGCAAGCCGGGCGACACCTGCGACGTCTCAAACATTACGCACGCCCCCGTCGCGCCTCCCAGCAGCCGCTGTATGACTGTCGTCTCCATACCCCTGCCGGCTCAGGGGGGGTGCAAAGCAAAAGCGGTCATTCCAAAGGCGCGGGGCAACCAGGCAAATTGCAGAAAAACCCGCAGGCGAAATAAGAGACCCCTGAGAAGGATTCTTCATCTGAGGCTTTCCGTGTCTTACCCAGGTCGGCGCGATCAGGAGCTGCAGTCAAGACAGGGGGAAGGCAACCGACCACAGGCAGCGGGAATTTCTAAACAAATAGAAGTTGATGCAGCAAGCAGCTTGTTGAGTCGCAAGCAGCTTGTTGAGTCGCAAGCAGCTTGTTGAGTCGCAAGCAGCTTGTTGAGTCGCAAGCAGCTCGTGAAACATGTGGACACTCACCAAATCATGCCATGAGGAAAATACCACGTCACAAAGGTGGAAGAAATAGTGGGAGCAGAGGAAATGAAGGTGGGTAAAATACTTCTGCAATTCAATCGGGATGCCTTGCACCCAGAAACCAAGCATGCACGTGTGGACTCAGATTCCTGCAGGAAGACACTTTACCTCCCTCCCGCCTGGGTGGCGCGCGGGCCCACAGGAAAGAGCAGCAACAAGTCTCAGCAAACTGGCTTGGAACCCGCTTGAGGCCCTGCTGAGGTGAAGTGCGGTGCTGGGACCCTGGGAGGCCGCTCCCTTGGCTTTGGCTACAGCGCTTCATGACTCAGACATCTGCGTTTGGCGTTCCCAGAAAACTGCGGGCATTGCAAACTGAGCCACTCATAGCGGACGCAACACTTCGGCAGGCGTCCCACACGGATTGACCCAAGGCCAAACCACGCGGTTTGGCCGGACCGCAAATGATATGGCGCCTGATCTCTGCCAGGTCCCGCTCGCTGAGACCTCAGCCGGTCTCAACGGCCTCCGAGCCCGGAGTGAATAGGCGGTCTGGTGTGGTCGAAATGGGGAACAGCTAAAATCCGGCGGCCCGGGTCTCCCCAAAAGGCCTTGGGCAAAGTATAATGACCAAGAAGGGACCCCCAAGAAAGGAAGTTTCACTTGTCGCGACCCCGTGACGTCGCACCAAGGGAGACCATTCGTTCGCCTGAGGCAAATGGCGTCCCAGCGCGCGGGGCACGGAGTTCCCCAAAGAGCCCAGGGACTGTGCGCCTGAGCGGGGCGCCTTGGCTCGGATTCAGTAGCCATTGGCTACCCTCCTGGCTCTTCCCCACCCAAAATAACCTCGCCTTTGGCCAGCATGGTGCTGGAGCTTCGTGCCCTGTTCGCCAGCTCCTGACATGAGTCCGACCTCTTATTGCAGCGGCTTCGACCCGCCGAAGGCTCGCAACCTTACCCGAAACACGTCACAGCCACGCGTGGCAAACCCGATGCGCGCAAGCGTTGACAATTTCCTTGCCTACCAGTAGCGTAAACCCTGCTGACACTGCACGCCTCAAACATCGCCGACCAGACAAGGCGAAGCAACGCGCTCCTGCGGCCGCATCTTCCCCAGCGCCGAACACACCGCCGCTTTCGGCCCATCCCACGAAGGCGCGCCCGAAGCCGCCGAGGCGCCAAAGGCCCAGCCTGGACCGGGGGATGGAGCCCGGTCTAAGAGGTTCCCCGAAAACGACTTCCTCGGGGAGCATGTTCCCTTGGAACCCACCTGGGAATGCATAAAAAACCCCACCCTTTCCCTTCCACTTCTTCGACGTTTTCGTTTTTTCGCCCCCATCGTTTTACTACAACGTTTTCTTCAAGTTGGCAAGCCAAGCTCGAGAAACCAAACTTTTAAGTACAAGCGCGGTGAGCGACGTACGCTTCCGCAACTCCAGCTGCAAAATCGCAACTTTGTAATACAAGTGTAGTAAACAAAGTACACTTCCGCAGCTCCAGCTGGTGTAGCTCGCGGGGAAGTACACTCCCGCAGCTCCAGATCAAAAACCTCAACTTTGTAGTACAAGTGTAGTACGTGAAGTACATTTCTGCACGGAAATCGCAACCGTGTTGCAGTGTAGTAAGCGAAATACACTTCCGCTGCTCCAGCTCGAATTCGCAGCTGTCCAGTATAAGTGTAGTAAACAAAGTGCACTTCCGCAGCTCCAGCTACTGCAGCAAACAAAGCACACTTCCGCAGCTCCCGCTTCAGCAAAACAAAGTACACTTGGCAAGTCTAGTTCTATAAAACGGTATCCCTTTTTTCCCTCATCGTCCTCTCCGCAAAAAGTCCCACCCAGACTAAACTGCAACTGGGGAAGCCATCGCTTTTTGCCGGAATCTCATCGGGTGGGGGTCGTTTGGCTTGATGAGACAACTTCAAAGGATCCCAAAAGCGTGATTTGAAAAACACGAGCCCACTAGCTTCAGCGCCCAGACATGCGAAGTGGGAATCCGCTGCCCCGTTCTCTCTCTCTCTCTCTCTCTGCCGCTGCGTCCAGAGGGTCTTGACTCAGCAAGGCAACGAAAAAGATGCCCACTGATATTCAGGGGCACCAACATACTAGGACAACCTGGGCAGACATCAAGTAGGAAGGATTCCACGGCCCATACTGATTGCCCGTATTCAAGAGCCTGCATTCCATCGGCTTGCCATTTTAGCTTAAGGCTCAACGGCCCCACTGCCACCAGCCACTCCTCTGGGAGGTCCTTCTGCACGTTTCAATCACGTATCCCATTTGGCCCATCATCCATCTGTCACTACGAGCTGGAAAAAAAAAGAAAAAAAACAATCAAGCCCTGTGAACGTCCCAACTCCTGGCCTCTGTTTGCAAGCCCCTGCGCCGTGAGGTCCGGGGCCAGCTGCACAGCGCGGGCACCCGCCTGGCAATGCGCTCGCCCTGGCCACTCTCAGCCCCACAATTGCATCACGCCATTCCTCAATTTGAGAACCTGGTGCATCATTAATCAGCTCACCAAAACGCCCGGGTTCTTCACCCACCTCCTCCAAAGGAGGCTGGCCCCGGCACTGCGTTGTGGCAGCGCCCCGCACCAGGTTGGCCAGATCCTGACGCCAAGACAATCCTGGAACACCCTCCGCGCAAGACAAGAAACCTGGTTCCAGCCTGCTCTGTAAAGCGTTCCGTCATACCCCTGGCAGCCTCAGCTAGCAGGCAGCTAGCAGCTAGGCCGCAGATCGGTAACTGTTGCCGGAGATCTTTTCAGCTGGGAACTTACTCCTCTGTCTGACACGATCAAACATGCAACCCAAAACAAGGAGAGACCTTTTGCAATCTTGTGGACATGCGATCGGCTGCGCACCATCTCAACGCAACGACAATGACCAACTCAACGTGTACGACGCGCTGAGGCCATGGCTTTGGCCAAGGTGCCGAAGGCCGGCTCAAGGCCACGGCGCCTTGGCCAGCGAATGGAAACCTGCCTCTACTTGGCTGTGGGTCCAAACCGATGGTACCATTTTGGGGTAGGTGCACCACCCATTTTAGCGGGGATTGGGATGCTCACTGGTGGGGGAACGGGATTTTGACCCATGGCCACTTGGGCTTCATGGGGAAAAACTCAGGCCATGCGCCCCAAACCAACGCAAGACCTGGACAAATACCGCGCTCGCAGCAACTTTGCGGCGCCCCTGCCGCGAACTCTTGCAGCTTCAGCTCGCCGAACCGCCAAGCCCGCCGCAGCTTGGCCGCTGCCCGTGCTGTGCTCGCAGTGCCCCGCTGGTCAAAGGTAAAAGCCGCCTGACGGCGCTTGTTCCCAGGCGAGTGCAGCACCTCTTCTTACTCGTATTGTCCGGTTGACTGACTGGGAACTGCAAGTGATGCGCTCTCACTGCAACGGGTGCCCAGCAGCCATGCGCCTGATCCGCTGCTTGGACCAAAGCCTCGCGCAGGATGCCGCGACGTGTTGTGAAGAAGGAGGGCCCTGAATCTCTGCTGCCAAATTTGATGAGTCTGCAAAGTAGTACAGGTAATTTAGCTGTCACACTTGTGAGCTGGCATTTCAACGGGCCAAAGAAAGCTGCATCTGGTCAAGCTGGTGACTTCCTATGCGCTTGGCAGGTGTTTTGTTCCAGTTTCTTCGGACCTTCCATTTTCGGAGGCTGGACTCTCCGCCTAGAAGCTTCTGCTTGCGGTCACGCCGGAGCCCTCGGAATACACGAGGGCAACGGGTTGCGAGCGCCAAGCCCCGGGGCCGGGGCCGGTAGTCGCGCCAGCTTGCCGAAGGCGGTGCTGATGTTCACCGTGTTGAACTCGCTGCCCGCCCTGGCGAGGTATCGGTGCTCTCGCTCTGTCTCACTCTCGTTTCCTTCCAGCCCTTCCTTCCCTTCCTTCCTTCCTTCGGATTCCTTCGCCCCTCCCTCCCTCCCTTGGATGTTTTTTTCTTTTTCATTTAGGTTATGTATTTCATTATTTATTTCATTATTTCTTTCTTTCTTTCTGTCTTTCTTTCTTTCTTTCTTTCTTTCTTTCTGTCTGTCTGTCTGTCTGTCTGTCTTTCTTTCTTTCTGTCTGTCTGTCTGTCTGTCTGTCTTTCTCTCTCTTTCTTTCTTTCTTTCTTTCTGTCTGTCTGTCTGTCTTTCTTTCTTTCTGTCTGTCTTTCTTTCTGTCTGTCTGTCTGTCTGTCTTTCTTTCTTTCTTCCTTTCTTTCTTTCTTTCTTTCTTTCTTTCTTTCTTTCTGTCTGTCTGTCTGTCTGTCTGTCTGTCTCTCTCTCTCTCTCTCTCTCTTTCTTTCTTTCTTTCTGTCTGTCTGTCTTTCTTTCTGTCTGTCTGTCTTTCTTTCTGTCTGTCTGTCTGTCTTTCTTTCTTTCTTTTTGTTGTTCTTTCTTTCTTTCTTTCTTTCATTCTTTCTTTCATTATTTCTTTCATTCTTTCTTTCGTTCTTTCTTTATTTCTTATGTTTTCGCTTTTGCTGGTGACTTCCCTTCTGTTATTTCCTGTTCTTCTCTTTTCTGTTTCTCTTTTGGCACGTGATGTCCCTTCTGTTCTTTCCTTCTCTTCTCTGGTCTTCTTTCTTCTTTCTTGTCTTTCTTTTCTTTCTTGCTTAACTTACACTCACTGACTTACAACCTCAATCTCACCCGCCCAACTTACACACACACTTACTCTCGCTCACTTCAAAAACACATACGTACTCTCACTCACGCTCACTAGCTTTCGACCACTCTCACTCTCACTCACTCAACTTACACACTTTTCGCAGGGCTTTGCGCAGGCGATGCTGCTCAAGGCGCAGTACTTCGGAAAGGTTTGCGCGGACAGGGCGGCGCGGGATGGCGGGATGCGGCTGTGGCCGTGGCAGGCGCAGGACGTTGCGCATGTTGATGTTGTTTTGCGTGGCACGACAGCATAAAACATATTTAGTCGCGCTCACTCGACTTATCCTCGCTAACTTATGCACACTTACTGATGTTCAACCATTCTCACTCCACTTTCAACATGCTACTTACTCTCACTCACTCAATTTACATTCACTTTGCAAAACGCCGGGCATGTGGGGCTATTCCTAGTTCCGAGCCGAACGGGTCCCTGCAGCGACTCTACATGCGGTGCGGGCCTGTCACAAATCTGCAGGACTTCACCCGCAGACTGCGCAGCAGCCAGTTCCCTGGCTAGATCAGCGAGACAGCTCACATGCGGGGGGCGAGGGCTTCTCTGATGTTTCGCCGTGGTAGGGGCTCCTAAAAAGTACTCCTTCCCTGCACAGCGCATTTCAGCTGCCCGCCTATTGAGCTGCCATGGGTTGGCGGCGGCTCTGCGCAGTCGGGACGCCTGGCACGTGAAAGCGCCAACCCCAGGCCCAGCCCACATTAACATGTTGTAGCTGTATGGCCAAGATTCTAGCGAGGTTCTTTCCCCTTACGCAGCCATGCCCCCAGATTACAAAAAAACTTGCCGAAATCTGTGCCAAACACGGTTGGAGACTAATCTCCCTGAGCATCTTTTAACGAGAGCGACATCTGTACACCAATGGGGTCGGACGACTGAACAAAGAACTGCCTGTCATTGGGCAAGTACAGCCAGAACCGGCACGCCTGCCACAACGGCAAACTGTGCAAGTTGGTTTTGCTCTGATTCCGCGCAACTGCGAAAGCCACCGTAGACGTGTTCGGATAAAGTGTGTCAATGGCCCACGCGCAGCTTGGTTTGCTAACTAGGCGAAAGCAACCCGGCACTTCAAGACCTCGACACGTCAAAGACAAGAACCCTAGCTCCAGAAACGACAAGCACAAATAGGACCAACAGGATTTGAAGCTGCAATCTCCCATGGTTTCGAGAAACATGAGCGCGCTACCATTGCGCCATGGCCCCCTTGAGCTGAGGCCAAAAAAGTACTTCATACCCCACTGCTGATGGCAAAACGCAACGTCCTCGTCGCACCAGCACGCTCGAATCTTGCTGCAGCCTTCCCCTGGCACACAGACCGCAAGTGAGGGACGTGAAAACCCTGAAAGATTTCCATAGAGTAGATGAACATAGATGAACATTGGATCCGCATCAGTTTGGTCATTCCACGCCTTTGCTGAGGTGCTGTTTGCCAGCTGGGATGTTGCCATGGGCCATTCAGCAGCATGGCAAGGGCTATGCTACGGCTAAATACGGCAAATTGTCAGGCCAGTGTCTTCCATCAGCTGGTGTCAGCAAGATGAGCTCTGCGTTGACAAATGGAATGTTCGTTGGGTCTCGCGCGTGGCTCAAACTAGCCGTGATGTGCTGAGTTCAATGCAAGTTGTCTTGATCTGATGGCTGCTGCTCCATTTGAACCATACAAACGGCGTATCTCACACTTCCTTCATTTGTGCTAAAACCAATTGTCCAACCTCACATGGTCCTCAGGCGGAAGTTCACATATCCAACCCGAGCCTTCCGGCCAGGCCTTCTTGCAATGCGCAAGTACCTTTCCAATAGCTGCGCTGCCCTTGCGGCCAATGGCCATCTGAAAGGTCACAACCAGCTAAACTCATTGAGCAGGGCTTGCGGGCTTGCTGCACGCCCCACCAAGTCTAGTTAGGAGAAAAAGCCTGTCTTCCACATTCTTCTCGGCGCAAGGCAGACGGCAACAGGCTGCAAGCCCCGAACTCTCAAGCTATGCCCTGCGCATGGCGCAAAGGCGTACGCCCTAGAGGCGTCGGCAGCTCGGGTGCCGAAAAACGATGCCAGAACCAGAGATAGCGCAATGCAGCGAGCCATGGGCGTGCCAATGGCTCCCGGTTCCTTCTTGAAACCTACGTGCGTGGCCTCACTCTTGGCTTGCTACCTTGGCTGATGCGCTAGCAGCATTCACGCATGCGCGAACGCACGCACTAACGAACCAACCAACCAATGAACCAACCAACGACCCGGCCCGGCCCGACCAACCCAACCAACCAAAACGAAGAAAAGAACGAGCGAGGGAGCGAGAGCAAGCAAGCAAGCAAGCAGGCAGGCAAGCAAACCAACAAACAAGCAAACAACACATACATACAAGAAAAGACAAGGCAAAACAAGACAAACCAAAAACCATTAATAAGCTTTCTCAGCCCATTACTTCATGCAAACCCCACCATGTATCATCCACCCAATCACCCACTCACCCACCCACCCACGCATTTCTGCAGCAAGCTTGCCGCGGCTGCCGCATGACGGTCTGGATGCCTGGCAACCACGACAAACCGCGGTGAACCGCGCTTTTTGTGGCTCGCTGCCATGGTAGAAACTCTTTTTTGCTAAGCTGCCACAAAGGGTGGAATTCCTGTACAAATAATGGACTTGGTGCCAGGCGACCGGCTGCTCATTCCCACCCGAGCTATTCTTGTCCATAGAGAGAAGGTAGATGGGGGAAGGGTTCCTGGAATGTCCCCATGCTCCACTTGGGCGCCCTGCTGGGGACAGTTGCCACCAGGGGCGTCACTTGGCGAGCTCCTACGCAGCGCACATCGCACATGCGGCATGTATGCCCAAGGATGGCTTCAAAGAGCTGGAGTACCTTTCACTTGTTTTAGACGGTGAGGCCAAGGTTTCACCGCGCAATGTCCTCCAGAGAAATTCAACGCGAAAGAGAGCGAGTCAAATGCCAACTCGAATTTGAATTGTCCCTCAGCCGTCGGGGAAGTGCCTGCTGATTTGAAAAAAAGGATGTAAGGATGCAGGATAAGTCATGCTGTGTTTTGCAACGAACCGCCATACAAGTTTCATGTTTCATACTTGGAGCAGGTTTCTTCAGGGTTCTCCAGCGATACAGCAAGAAATGATTGATGATATCGTGTTTCATGCCTACGAAGAACTACTGGGCCAATCCCATTCATAAGCGAATAGACCAGCCCCAGCTCTGTGGTCAGCTAGTCGCCCGGTGTCGCTGCCTCAATGCAACAGCATGCCACGGGTCATCCAATACCCTGCCCACAAGTTTGCTCCCCTCCTGCTGCTGGGAAGCGTTGTGCCTCCTGATACCCGAAGCCATGCAAGCACAACCCCTCAGTCTTTCGCAAACTGCCAAGTGCTTCTCAAAAGCCGCCCCCGAAACTTGAGCATGCTGTCAGGGCCCCCTTCTCATTGCATGACCTGTTGCTGCTACAGGTCCGCGCTCGCGCCCTGCGAACCGAACCAAACAACCGGTCCTGCAGCGGCCGGCTTCGCGGCGGGCTGGCGGTGTCCGAACTCGAGCTGGCGCGCCGAGGCCGCAGCTTTCGACGTCCGACTTCCGAAGTCCCGACGGGCGGTGCCCAAACGACACAGAGACCCAGCGGCCCATATCGAAGGAGAAACGCATGGGACGTCACCAGCTCAAGAGGCCTGGAGAAACAGCAACACAAAAGACAAGGGCAAGGGTTGACTTCCGGAAGCTGTCACGGGCGGCAATGTCCCATTTCGCCAAGCGCCTGTGTGGGCCAAACGGGAGCTTCACCCGGGCCATCCCCAAAACCAAAGCCAGAGACGGGTGATGTAGGGGGTTCAGGGCGGATCCCAAAGCCTACTCTCCCCTCCAGTTGGGCGCCCGCGCTTCCAGGACATATTGCTCAGCAAGCCCCAGTCCTGGAAAGGGAGCTTTCATTGCTTGCCTTGTTACTATCATCTTTTTTGCCTGGTTGGTGGAAAACAAAAAGACCCCAAAAAGCAAAAAGAAAAGAAAAGGGGGAGCTAATTCTGGGGAAGGTTCTAGTGAAGATTGCTCATCTTGATTATGCACAAATCTAGGACTCATTTGACATCATACGTTTTTGTTGATTCTATGTTATTGTCTTATTCATCTTATCGGTTTACTTTGATCAGTGTGTATTTTTGGACGTCTACGAATTGGGAACAAAGAAAAGCAAGGAATGAGAAATACAAAGCCATAACATCATGTGCTACGGTCATCTTCATTAGCATTAGATTCTACAGGCACGACATGATGATTCAAGTTGATCACTTTTGGGCGCAAAGCGTTGAAGCAAGCCATGTAAGCAGCCCAGCTCTTTTCCACCAATCCGCCCTCCCAGCTGTCCTCGGCTTGGCGGTCCCTGCCTGCACAGTAGCATCCCACTATCCTCAGTCCACAGATCTGAGCTCTGGTGCAGCTATCTGCGCTGGAGCCACCTAATTCCAGCAAGCCAACTGCAACCCAAATGCTCGCCACCTGAACACCATCTGAGATCTGAGGCCCTTGCCTGGAAATCATTCCATTCGTGGGCCTCAGAAGGCGATTCCTTGCGACCAGTTCACGCCCGTGACTTCAACAAAGGCTCGAAGGGCGCCAAAACCATCGAGCGCCTTTTTGCTTAGCTCGCAATCCTCTCCGCAAGCCCTTTGAGGGTGGAGACCTGCAAGTCGGGCTCTGAATCCTCGGCTGCCGCTCCACTCCATTGTCCCAAATCTGGGCATGGGTCAAAATTCAACCACCAGGAATTCGACCGCTGGTTTGTTTCGTCCTTCAGTCCATTTAGCAGGGTAAGCCATCTTGGGGTTGCCCTATGTTTGACCCACAGCCATTTGAGACCTGGCCTCGAGCCTCTGACATAGCCAAGGCGCTGCCCCGGCCTGTCGCGCTGCGAGCTCCTCTTTGGAGCTGACGCTGAAGCGGTTCTCCGTCTGGCCGGGGCGGTCCACATGCACCGTCCTCAAGGCCAACACGAAGCTCGCAAGCCGAGTGAATGTGAGCACTGTAGCTGCAGGGTTGCTGTTTGAAGGTTGCAGCAAGGCGAGTTATTGCAGGGGGCTGCTAGTGAGCGCGACAAACCTTTGCCGCCTTTGGCTACCACCTGTACACAACCGTTCATGTTTGAATGAGGGCACATGGGACGTCAACAACTCGGGTCACTTGAGCACGCCCAGTCCCATCCTCATGCCCACACGGGAAGCAGCTGCCACATCTGTGGCAAGGTCGTCGCCCACATGCCACCACCTTTGTCGCAGCGCAACCACAAGGAAACTAACCCCAGCCCATACCGTTGGTGGACATGTCGGAGACGAGGTGCTCTGTCTTGCCACTCCAGCCAAGTGCGCGAGCACGGGCAAGCGCCTCCTCGAAAATCACCGGAGAAGGCTTGCGGTGTGGGAAAATTGTATCCTGCAGCCATCAACCAGCAAATGCGCTACCCGAACAGGCTCATGTGCAGAAAACCGGACACTGTATTGCCTCGCTGCAAGCCAATTTGCGAGGCCGGTCCTCCTCTGCAGAGACACAGAAATGAAAAAAGTCGGCCAAAGGCGGGATATCGCTCGGATTGCCAGCACCGTTGGTGATAGCTCCAACCATGGCTCCAGATGAAGCCAGCCCCTCCTTACCAGAGGAAGCAAATGTTGCAAATGTGCCGCTGTCAGCCAATGACTTGTCGATTAGCGTGCTGGCTTCGCCTCGAATTTCCGCATGTCAACTCCCCCAGCTCCTCATTGCGTCAAAGACCAAGGGGGTTAGCGACCACTTCGGCTGTGGACCGCTGCAAAACACCCAACTTTGAAGTCTTAATTACGCAGGAAGCCCCCGGGGAAGGTATAATATGGCACCATTCCCTCTCATTTTGGTTTACTCATCCCCTACTTTTCCCTCTGGCAGAGCCCTTGCAGCCACGTTCTCCAAGCATGGCACCACGTCGGGGTAGAGGTGCAGAGCTCCAGCCCGGTTGCGAGCAGCCACCCACGCTTTGACAATCTCTTCCTGAGCTGGTGCCCGACTAGAACGATTCCAGCAGTTGGCTGTGGCTCAAAAAACCAGTACCAAAATGGAACCCTGCTAAGTGGAAACATGGACCAAAACCTGCGTAACCCCTCCTGTTTAATTTTGAGCCACCTCCTGAGCGACATTTCCTGCCTCACTAGAACCACAACACCAAAGACGTGGTTCTAACCCAACGCGGCCCTCAGTGTCAAAGTCATGTCCTGTGGCCATGGTTGAAATCCAACGTAGAGGCAGCAAAGCGCCTGGAAACATGCCCATGAGTTCGTTCGCTTGCGCTTTGGAAATCATGCACCCACGTGAGTCAAATGCCTACCCCCACTGCGCTGAGATGCTGGAATGCTTCGCGCCATTTCCAGCCCGCGGTCGCAGTATCCAATTTTCGCCGAGCTTCTGCGGTGGCCTCGTCGCCACCCAGCAACTCCGCGTAGGCCATGCAGCGAAGGCTCGTGTAGCTTGCGCTCTCGCCAACCGGTTCACGGCGCAGGCGCCGCATAGCGCCCATTACCTACAGGTGATTTGCTTCAGTCTATGGGTCAGGAAATTCCGGTAAGCTTCACTCCCACTAGCCTGGTCCGCTGGCAGGTCATACGCCCTTGCGATCTGCTGATTCGCCTCGAGCGCGGATCGCGCTTCTGTTTCGGGGGTTCCAAAGCCGTGCTTTGCGCGCGCTTGACCAACATCTCCCGCCTCTTCAACCACCTCGACAACAGGCCACAAGGTATCGTCCAAGTCGAAGGTCACTACAGCAGCCCGCGAGCTCCTGAATTTGCTGATGGGCAAAGCAGCATTCATCAAACAGTCGGTCCTGAGGCTGCGAAAGCTAGAATTCCCGCCACAAAATAGATGCACTGGCACCTACCACTGGCTGCTGTTGTCTTATGCTGACCCAGTCTGCAAGAAGGCCCAGGCTACAGCGTTGCTACATTCCCCTCCCCAGCCTGAATAAGGAGGCAAAGGCCCCAGCATACAAGCGCGGCACGCACGCAGGTGGCCATGCCGACGGAAATCGGCAGCGCACTCAAAGCTATGCAAAGCGCTGATTGCACCCTGCCTTCTGCTGTGTACTGTTTCAACTGGGGATTGCTCCAACATGCCGTGCTGTTTGTTTGCAATCAGCTTCCACATTCCCAACTATTTGGACTCATGTCGTCTGCAGCATGCAAGGCAAGTTGATCCAACCTGATGGACCCCCATGCACACGCATGCCACGTCACGTGGGCTGCCAGTGGGTGAACAAGCACAACCCGGACATGCTCCATTTCGCACCGCATTTTGCCCCCTTCGCTGCATCTGAATTCGATACATCCGGACGCCACAGCACAGAGCTGCGCGTTGGGTGCTCAGTACCCATGGCATCCCCGAGATCGCAATCACATGTGCTGCATCTGCTCAGGTGATGCGCCGCCTGGTCATCCGAGCTGAACCCAGCCAACCCCCGGCAAAGGCGGGCGCTGTCGAGCGAAGGCCGCGAGCACGATCGGCCCGGGGGCCCGGGCTCCGGGAGCCGAGGTCGATGCCGAGGTTGCCAGGGCCATCCTGGCCATCCCCGCCATCCCGGCCGATCCGGTCCAAGCGGTCGATGTGGTGGCGCTCGAGGCGATCCAGGTCGCGCACATCCCGGCTGGGGCTGGAGGCCTCAGGTGCAAACCAGTGGGCCCGGCCCTCCCGCCGGGGCGAGGCAGAGACGCCCCGGCGGGCGCCCTGGAAGTTGAAAAGGGGCTGCGAATGGAGGCGGCTTGGGGAATGCTGGCGGGAGAGCACGTCCTCCATACCCCCCACTTGGCTGCGCACCCTCTCATACCGCATCTCTGCATCAGAAATCTCCTTCCTCAGCCCTGAGATCCGATGGTTGACCTTCCCCCGCTCAGCCTCCAAAGTGTCTAGCCTCTTCTGCAGGTCCACCTGCTCCTCCTCCAGACGCTTGGACTTCACATGCGCTGCCTGGATTTGCTCCTCCGCCGCTTGAGCCATGGTACCCGCGCGCTCCTCCAGCTGCAGGCACCGCTGCTTGCACTGAATAGAAGTCAAGGCTTTCTGCCGAATCCAAAATTCCACATTCAGCGCGGCAGAGTCCATGATCTCAGAGGGTGCCAGCCCTGGCACGATGCCCTTTCTGGCTTGTGCCCGGCCCTCGCTAGACAGGTTCGCTTTGATGACCCTTGCGTCTCTGAAGCCGCACACCGGGCAGGAATTCCCATGGCCGAAGGCCTTCCTGGCGTGCTCGTCACACAGAACGTGCTGGCACGAGGTGATCCAGCAGACCGCATGGGTCGCGTTCTTGCACCCTGACTGGGCATCTTTGCACACCCAGTTGCACCTCAACATGTGGAAGTCCTGGATTTCCATCGGCTCCGCCATGCCGCGTCGGACCAGATCTAACGACAACACCGGACACACTCGCAAAGCCGAGAACTGCAAATTGGAGAAGTGCAATAAGCCAAACCCGACTGAAACCTGATGGGCACAGTTCAGGACATCAAGCCAGGCCCCGTTTGCCACTTGAATATGCAAGAAGTCCTTGCAAAAACCTCCCGTAGGCCGTAGGAAACCAAAAGCGTGCGCACATCACGAGCGTCCTTCCGTGTGGCTGGACGTTGGGCCCCGCGCCCACAGGCGCGATCCAGGTCGGGCATCATGGCGCTGACCCCCGGCTTGTTGGCCTGGTGCCTGGATCAGCTTACCCGCTTGGTTTGGAGCTCGGTGATTTGGTGTGTGGGCGGTTACCCATTTGCCCTCTAAGCCATAGATTCAGATCCCCAAGCTACCAGGCCAATCCAACTAAGGGTTACCCGACTGGAGAAGGGAAAAAAACAAAAAGCAAACTCCCGCAGGTAGGAAAGAAAGAAACCCCCGCAAAATCGGGGTTTCAAAACACGCCTTGGGAAAGGCCTGGCTCGCTGCCGAAGAAAGATCGCTGAAAGAATGCGAGGCCGTCAAAAGCTAAAGGGCGTTCCTCACACCATGCCCAAAAAGGCAAAGAAATACTGACGCCGAAGCCAGGCTTTTTCGACCCTTGAGGTTCACCGCTTCTACAACTGCCTCGCATACAAAACCATCGCAGGAAGTGCGCGGAGCGCGGGGGAAAACGACGCCTTCTGGGGCGGTCGTGAACATTTGTTCTTAGGCAAATTGGGGCTACGGCTGGCTGCTTTGACATCAAGGCCTCGCTGCAGAAATTCAGGGCCAAACACAGAAGGCGCCTAAAGGATGTAGCCAGCCATGGTGCTTCTTGGTGCTAGACCTTGTGCCTGCATCCTAAAATTCCGCCTGAGGGGCGGCCTGTTGGCTTCCCTCGCCTGCAACACGCAAGCAAAGGGTTAGAGACAGCACCGGCAGATTCCGCGGGCAGAGGCCCACCATTCAAAAAATTGGCCCGGGGTGCGCCCTTGCACACCGCGGCAACGCACAGCCGGAAATCGGAAGGCCGGATTCCGCCGCTTTGGCCGTGTCCATCCAAAAGGGGCGTTGGAAATCAGCCGCCAGCTGCCGCTTCCTCGGCCTCGTGCCTCCTCCGGACCCGCTCCAGTCTGCCTGGGCAGCGGAGCCCTCGCTCTGAACACCCAGCGTCGACTGGGACCCCGCGCCTCGGACGAATCGCCGCCTGCGTCATGGCCGGCCGACGGGAAGGGCCGGCCGTGGCTCCTGAGGCTCCTACGGCAGCCGCTTGCTGATCCAGCACACGAGGCGAGGCACCCCCGGGACGTACAATATCCTGGCCGCGCAGACAGGGCGGTGAGATAAGCTCTGCATTCTGCTTGGGTCTGATTCATGCTCCGTGAATGAGCATGGGGTTAAAGTTGGTTGCCCCCACAGCCCTGTCTCTTTGCAACTGGCACATTGGGATGTATACAGGATGTTCAAAGCTTCGAAACAGCATATTGACATTGCCAACAAATGGAAAAGATACAGGTTGCTGGTCACAATTGGGACACTATACTGAACAGAAATACACCATTCTTTACACTAGGCCTGCCCCTTGCCTTGCCCCAAGACTGCCCCGGTCCCTCTCCGGCCTTGGAATCAAAGGCAATCTCAAGAGCCAACCAAGATATCCAACGAGGACATCGGCATTCTTTGATGCCTCAGCCAGGCCCAGTCGCAAATGCCTGCCTTGCACCCTGGCAGCAAGGCGCAAGAGCGGTGGGCTCTTTCATGTCAAGAAGCCTCCGGAAAACGGGTGAAGCACTGGATGTAGGGCAACAAGTCATCCATGTAGGGCAGGACATATGGCAAATGCCTCAGGCAGCACCAAGGACCAAAACCCACCGTGCCACGCGTGACGCTCGACCCAGGCTGGGCATCCCTAAGTGGAGGGCGGGTGCGCCAGGGGAAGATGGGGCGCCAGCTCGTCGAGGTGCGGCACCAGGAAGTCGACATAGGGCAGCAGCTTGGGAAGGTAGGAATTCTCCTGGACACGAAGCACCTTGAGGTCACCTATCTCAAAAGCTCTGATTCCGGGTTGGCCATTTCTGGATCCAGCCCCAAGGCTCCAAGGTGCCCCAAGCGAGTCAGGTGCCATGTTCGTGGGAGGTGGGTGGGCCAGGCCCGATCACAGGGCCGTCCTCCACCTTTGCTGCACCTCAGCGCTCACGACTTTGCGCACTGAAACAAGGTCTGCACAATCAACCTCCGCTGACACTGTTACGGGCTCACCCAGATCAAACAGAAAAGCAAACGGGGCCCCAAGGTGAAACATAAGGAAAGACGCCTGCGACCGAAAGGCAACAGGTGAAACGGGAACGCGGCAAAACGCAGAGACAAATGCCGCAGCCAGCCTTCCCAGTCGTCAACCAGGTTGTCCACGACGCACGCCTCACCGCAACTGCATGCTTCCTCTGAATTCTGAAAATTATTGTCTAAACGGGCAAAAGAGCGGCCAAAAAAACGCAGTATGAGCAGCGGGTTTAACGGCCACATGCAGTATCATGCGGTATCATGGATGAGTTGCCTGGATTTGCTCCGCTTGTGTGCATGCTCAAAAAAGGGAACTCTGCTGACATGGCTGCCCAGGTTACAGGGGCGTATTCCCGCCTCCACCGACTCGATCTGCGGCTCATCAAAGCATCGCTCCAGGTCAGGGGTGGGACGAGCGCGGCCTGGCACACATCCATGCGAACATTCCCCCTCTGTTTCTGGTGGTAAAATGCCGGGCCTAGCTCAGCATATGGCAGAAGCAGGTCAAAGTGGTCAAGCAAGGGGCCACAGTGCTTGGCCAGCACATCCTGAGCAAGTGGCATTTAAGGCATTCGATGTCCGCGCCCAAAAAACCGAGTCTCCAAGTGAAGCAGGATGTACGGCAGGTGTGGCTCAATCCTGTCCATCCGCTCCATGATCCTGTCTAGGTGCGGCTCCACAACATCCAGGTACTGGTCCAGGATGCGCACAATGCCTCAAACAGATCCCACTCAATGCAATGACTTGCTGGTGCTCAGGGAATCAAGGAATGAACCTGGGATTCCCTTAAAGGAAACCATGGGGTCATTCCCTCATTCCCTGGGCACCAGCCAGATGGGCCTGATGAACGTGGCTGCCTGGGTAGCTGCGCTCTGCACGGCTCAACGTGTGCTTACACTCGCTGCGCACCAAAGCTCTGCCGTGTCATGCCACGGCACTTGGCACGTGCGGACCCAAGATGGAGAGGCGAGTGTAAATCGAGGGCAGGTGATTCACAATGGGCCGGGAGTGCCTTGGATGCATCACAGGTCTCAAGGTCAGGTGAGTGCTTCGAGGGCAATTAGCAGAATGTCACCCAGGGGCGGGAGGATCTTCTGCGTCAGCGCAGGCTGTAGCGCCTCAGGCATCCAACGCCAATCTGCCAATCAACGCAGCACTTGAGGAACCACCCCACTGTCATGAGGCAGGCAGACACACGTGCCATGAGCCGCAAAAAGTCATTAGCATCCGAGCAGCCAGCCGCCCTCCGATGGAGAAGCCTGCCCTGGTTTGATCGGCAAGGTAGGACCAAGGCTCATCGGCGTCCTAAGCAATGAGGGCAACCGTTTAAGCCTGGTGTTCCTACCCTGAAAGAAGAATTGGCCGCCTTTTCAACACCATGCACCACGTGGTTCCAATCGTAGCACGCCACCGTTTAGTAACTGATTTACGCCAAGCGGCTGCCACTCGCCCCAGTAGGACGCGAATCGATTCATTCGGCGCACTCTCCTAGCCACGCTTCTGTGCTGCACGGCCCTGAAGATAAAGGGGAAAACCACCCCAAGTATCTAGTTGTCAGACTCGTCACTTGTCCAACTCTGCTTGCCGGTTTCTGCAGACGAGGTTGGCGTTTAAAGGGTCCTTTGGTTCACCGGCATCCTGACACATTCTCGTCACTCTTCTCTTTCGGAGGGCACACAGGGTCGCTTATTACTCATTACCAAAGGTAGCCAAATGTTTGCCAACAATTGCCAACATGTCTTTTGCCCATCCTCTTCCCACGATTTCCTGGGATCATCTTCTCTACCCTCCCCGTGAGGAAGGCGCCGGCCTGAAGCGTCCGAAAGAGCCGGCGCGTGGCGTCGGTGGCGTCGCGGGCGGTGAGGCCTGAGAGCACCAGATCCACGCAGGGCCGGAAAGCTGAGAGCAAGCCGGCGTACCTGGGCCGATCTGCCAATCTCGGCGCTGACTCAACAATCATGGGGGCTGGGGGGGCAGGGAGGGGAGGGGCATGGGTCAACACTAAACCACCTGGGAACCGATGGTTTTTAGTCCCTGTTTCGACTTACCAAGGTTCCATTTTGGGTACCTGTTTTTGACCCACGGCCACCTGGGCCGATCTCGGCGCTCATGACTCAACAAGAGACGCAATGGTCTCAGACACAGACAGCACTTTCAGCACGGCCCCCACTCAATGCGGCCATGCTGCAGCTCAATCTCGGCCAGCTTGCCTTCATTGTCCCGTCCCTCTTCCTCAAGCACCTGGACAACCCCAAATAGCAAGCCGAATCATTGGCAATCATTGAGAGGGCACCACAGCAGCTCCCACCTTGTACAAACGTCCCGCGTAGAGAACGTCTATCAAGGACGCCGCGGCCATGTTCTTGTCTGCCTCAGGGCGCATGACATGTGCAGTGCAAGCAAACGCTTCAGTTGCCGTCCCATTGCTCTTCATGCCCGGAGGATGTCATGGAGGTCAGCTCTACGCCTTGTGGGACATCGGATGCCTAAACTCTCTCTGCTGCACACGCATCCAATCAACGAATGAGGATCCATGAACTAGCAAAAACTGGGTGGAACTGGCCAACAGCTCAGCATCTCCTCTTCAATGCTTAGCTGCTTTATGTTCGCAGAGTTGCTATCAACACATCTAGGGTCTTTCTCAATTGCTCGCCTCCCCGCACGCCCGTAATACCTTGTGCTTGCATGGTTGTGCCAATGCAGGCGTACATCACTCCATGTTGTGTTCAATAATGTCAACCAATGTATTTTTTATTTTATTTTTTATTATTATTATAATAAAAAATAATAGAAAAACAGTCTGGCCGTCATGAGAACAAACTGGCACGTAGCAGAAGCGAAACAAGTTGTGGATGCCCACGGCTTTTCCACGGATTTGACATCTGGAGCTGACAGCTGCACAGAGTTGCACTATACAGCAACCTGGCAGAAGCTGAGATAGCCCTGTACACTGCGAAAGCTGCAGCAAGTTGGCACTTGCAAGAGCTGCGGCTTGCGAAACGCGGAGGATTAAAGATTGAGGCCACTTATGGGCCCTGCGCACCAAAGTGCGCACCAAGGCGTGCATATGTTTCAACCGCGAGGGCTGGCTTTACAAATGCCCTGCGTCTTTCACTCAATTCGGGGCCACGAGCTCCACCTGGACCTCCAGGCTCCTGGTGGCGTCCAGCAACGCCGCCAGGCCCCACTCCCCGCCCAGCGGGCAGCAGGAGCTCTCGTTGAAGTCGTGGAGGAAAGGCCCGCGGGTCTCCGTCTTCGCCCCACTCACGGTGATGCGCGCCTGCACCCGGACGGCCTGCGAGGACTCGCACTTCAGAAAGATGCGTCCAACACCCTTGGCCTTCGCAAAGCCCTGCTGGTTCCGGCCGCAGGTCTCTTTGGCCAGAACCATGACACGGAAAGGCGCACTGGAGTCGGATGGAAGTTCCAGGTGGAAGACAGGGGACAACATCTGCTTCTCCGAGCTCTGCAGCTTGCGCCCGTCCAGGCGCCAGCACAGCTGGGCCGGTCTCTGAGGCTTCTCGGCAGACACCGGAAAGGGCACCATCCGCAAAGCGCGGGGTGCTGCTTCCAAGGCCGGCTCGAAAGGGTCGAATGTCAGGACTGGAGTCATAGTCGCCTCTTCAAAGTCTTCGCTCTCAACGGGACCCATGCAAAGCTCGTCGAGCTCCTCGAGGCCATCCCACGTCTCCGCACTGGGCACGCGGGCGACGGGGGTGTCCTCGAAGAAGTCATAGGTCTTCCAGTGCGTCACTGGGGTCTCTTCAGTCTCCAAGACAAATGCCGGCTGAGTGCGGATGACCTGGGCCTCCTGCTCAAACCGCGCCATGGCAGTGGCTGTGCGACGGGTACGAAGGCTTTAAAGTTGGGCCGAGCGCTTGAGCCAGCACATCCATTAACATCGGCATATCCATGCATCCATGCAGGTAGGTAGGTAGGTAGGCAGCTGGAAACGAAGCAAGCAAGCAAGCAAGCAAGCAAGCAAGCAAGCAAGCAAGCAAGCAAGCAAGGAGGGAAGGAAGGAAGGAGGGAGGGAAGGAAGGAGGGAAGGAAGGAAGGAAGGAAGGAAGGCAGGAAAGAAGGAAAGAAGGCATGTGCATATGCATAACGATGCGTCTACGCAAATGTATATGTATATGTATGTATATGGGTGTATGTGTGCTTATGTACGTGTGCTTATGTATGTGTGCTTATGTATGTGTTCATGTTATGTTTATGTTTATGCTTATGCGTATGTTTGTGTGTCGGTGTATGTGTGTGTGTGCATCTGTATGTGTGTGTGCGTGCATGTACATGCATGTCCACGTGCATGTGCATGTGACCCTGTGTATGTGTAAGTGAATGAGCATGTGAATTTGCATGTGCATGTGCATGCATGCATGTATGTATGTATGTATGTATGTAGGTACGTACGTATGTATGTATGCATGCATGCATGTGTGTATGCGTGTATGTAGGTAGGTACGTGCATATGTACGTAGTATGTGTAATATGTGCATTCATGCGTATAATCATACACGCATGAGCGTGTATGCGTTTGCATTTATGTATGTATGTACGTGCGTACGTATGTATGTAGGCATGCATGTATGCATGTATGCAAGCATGCATGCACGCATGTGTATGTATCACTGTATGGTGATGTATGTACGTACGTACGTATGCTGCATGCATGTATGTCTGTCTATCGGTCTGTCTATCTTTGTGTCTGTCTGTCTGTCTGTCCGACCGTTTGTCTGTCTGTCTGGCTGCATGTATGCATGTATACATGCACACATACATGCACACATACATGCATACATACATGCATACATACATGCATACATACATGCATACATGCATGCATGTATGCATATGTGTATGTACACGTACATATGTATGCGTGTATGCGTGTATGCTTGCGAGCGTGCATGCACGTATGCATGTGTATGCTTGAGTGCACGTGCTTGTGTAGGCGTGCTTGTGTACAAATGTATGTATGCATGCATGCATGTATGCATGTACGCATGCATGTATGTTTGCTTGTATGCATGTGCGTGCATCTATAAAACTTGGTTGCTATGTAATTGTGCATCTATGCGTCTATGAATCTATGTATCGATGTATGCGTGCATCTATGTATCCGCATATCTATGTATATATATATATATATGTATGGTCACCCACCCACCCACCCCAGGGCCTACCTTTCCTCTCTTCTAGTTGAAGGTGTCAAGTCTACTCCGTGTGATATATATATATATATATATATGCGTGTGTGTGTATCTATGTATCTATGTATCTACGTATCTATGTGTATATATATATATATATATGTACCTATGTATCAATGTATGCTTGTTTGTCTGAGTGTGTCCGCATGTTTGCCTGTATGTCTGTCAGTCTGTGATATGCATGTATGCACGTGTGTAGATGCATGCATGCATGTTGCACGCATGTATGTCCTTCTGTCTGTCTGTCTCTGTCTGTCTGTCTGCCTGCCTGCCTGCCTGCGTGTGTGTGTGTGTATGTAGGTAGCTACGTACATGCGGCTGTATGTATGCGTGTGTGTGTGTATGTGTGCGTGCGTGCATGCGCGTGTGCAGGCCTGAATGTACGTATATGTATGTATCTGTGTGTGTGTGTGTATGTGTGTGTGTGCGTTTATGTAGGCGTGCTTGTGTATAGATGTATCTATATGTATACATATATATATATGTGTATATGTATGTGTGTGTGCATGTATGCACGTACGTACGCATGTATGCATGTATGCATGTATGCATGTATGTATGTGTGTGTGTGTGTGTATGTATGTATGTATGTATGTATGTATGTATGTATGTATGTATGTATGTATGTATGTATGTATGTATGTATGTATGTATGTATGTATATGTGTGCATGCATGTATGCATGCATGTATGTGTGTGTATATGTATGTATGCATGTATGTATGTATGTATGTATGTATGTATGTAGGTAGGTAGGTAGGTAGGTAGGTAGGTAGGTAGGTAGGTAGGTATGTATGTATGTATGTATGGTATGTATGTTATGTATGTTATGTATGTTATGTATGTTATGTATGTTATGTATGTTATGTATGTGATGTATGTGATGTAGGTTATGTAGGTTATGTATGTTATGTATGTTATGTATGCTATGTATGCTATGTATGTTATGTATGTTATGTATGTTATGTATGTTATGTATGTTATGTATGTTATGTAGGTATGTTATTATATGTTAAGTTCTGTTATGCTGTGTTATGTACTGTATGTATGTATGTATGCTTGCATGTATGTATGTATGTATGCTTGCATGCATGTATGTATGTATGTGTGTGTGTATGCATGCATGTGTGCATGTCTGCCTGTAAGTAATGCAGAGTGACATAATGCAATGTGGTGAAATGCACTGCAGCAACATAATGCAATGCAATGCAATCTGCAACGCAACGGCTATGTCTGTATGACTGTGCGCCTACATGTCTGTATGTCTGCATGTCGGTATGTCTGTATGTCTGTATGTCTGTATGCTTGTGTGGCTGTCTGTCTGCATGTCAGTAGTTCCGTATGTCTGTGTATGTCTGCCTGCGAGTATCACGTAATGTACTGTACTGATATGGTGTGCCATGGTATGCTATGTATGTGTGCCAATCTCGCTCCGGCATCCTGCAGGTCTATATTTTTATATACACTTTATACACATACATGTACACATACGAATACATAGGCTCATGTAGGCGCATGTTATTGTAGCGTCGGGCATAGTGACTGAAAGCACCACGTTCGCCTCTTTCTTTCCCCTGGCCTTGTGCATGGCCCCACCGACCAGCAACGACGGGCTGCGCCCCACCAGCTCCAAGGCCTTGACCGGCGAAGCAAAGGAAGGCCTGAGCCCTGGCACAGACTAGTTCGTTCGAAGAGCTCATATTATTTCGGACGGGGGGTATTTATGCATGGGGTTGCTGGGATTCGGATGTCGCGTTTGCTTCCCCATTGCTTCTCCGGCATACCCGTGCGACAGCACCTTGTCTCTGGAGCTGATGGCAGCGAGGCGGGCCAACACCTCTGAGACGGAATCAGACTCCACCTCGGTGCGTAGGATCCTTTGATCCGTTCATATGGCTGTGGCTCAAAAAACCGGTACCAAGATGGAACCCTGGTAAGTGGAAACATAGACCAAAAACCTGCGGTTTGCCCCTCCTGGTTAATTTTGAGCCACACCCATATCGAGCCAATCCGAATCCATCCCCACTGGGAACCATGGGGAAGGATTTTGCCCAAGTCTTCGAAGCTTTGTGGACAGATCCGAACAGAGCAAACCCGAACAGGCTTGTGGCTTGGCGAGTGCACTGGCTGGCGAACAAACAGAACTGTCCCAGAGAAGGACAGGGGTCAAACGCAGGACAGGGGTCTGATCCCAGAACTCTGACACTCTACATCGTCTCGTGCGGCAATCAAGGGCTGAAATCTGGCAAGCTGCCAGCAAGGGTGTCGCATCCATCTGAATAATCCGCAGCGCCTCACCAGGGCTTGCTGAGCTCGCTCTACCCGGCTCTCCCGTCCATCTTCGCACTGCAAACTGCCCAAGGACTCGCATCGCATGCGCCTCCTCCTCTGAAATCCCGAGTGTCTCCACCAGCCGGGGCCACCGCTCCTTCACCTTCTCGTAGCTGATGGGCATACCCAAAAAGTTCGCCTCGATCACCTCGCGTCGCGGCATCCGATGATCGGAGGGGATGCCGGCCTTGAAACCGGACCAACCAAAACCCGAAAACTGTTTCTACCAAAACCCCTGCCGCCCCCTGGCAAAAGGCAAAAAACTTCATGACCAAAACCCCTGGCGCCCATCCCCTGACACAAGGGAGAAGAGCATCCGCAGCTCGCGACCCGCGGCCGATCAAGATCTGTGCCGCTCAAGGCGCCGCTTCCGGGTGCTGTCGCAGCACGGCACGCCAGGCGAGCTGCAAATGCATGAGGTGCTCGTCCCTGGGATCTGTCGGAACCGTGGAAAAAATCAAGAAAACAATCTCTACCAGCAACCTGCAGGGATTGAAGGTGTTGCAACTGAATGATTGCGACTGCCCCAAGTATGTGCAATTCTTCGACTGAACAGCACAATGGCATCGATCTGATGAGAGGGTGAGGGCAGGTGGGGGATGCCTGTCTCTGATTGCCACGCGGTAACTCATCAGCTGGACGCATCTACAGATTTGAGGGCCAAGTTGCTCTTTCGCCGATGCTGCCAACTGTTCTTTGACCCTTCTTTGTGCAGCGGTCCTGCAAGCAAGCACCATCTCGAAGCCTTTTCTTAGATGGGCCTCACTTTGCGCACATGGTGGAAATGTCAGCCACTCATCTTTGTGGGATGTGGCCCTTTGCCCGCACCGTCTTCCTTGAAGACATATTTTGGAAATCATTGTGCTAACCCACGGCGTTTGGCGCGACCTGGGCCTCGCCAAAGCCCCAAACCACGCAGGTACGGCCAAATGATAGCATGCCCCAAAGAGCAACCTTTGGATCTTTTTGGCTCCGTCCTCGCGGCAAACGCTGCCATCGCTGCCACTGCAGAGGCTGTGAGCACCTGAGTCTCTGCTGAAACTAGATCCATGTTATCCGCCACTGGCGTCTT
>CAUJNA010000190.1:262579-292579 GCA_963377175.1 Effrenium voratum | reverse complement strand
GGACCCCAAAACAGTCGCATTAAAGAGGATCATGGCCTCTTGTGGGCACCCCCCTTTGTCCGAATGGTTGGCCTTTTTTTTGTAAAGAAGTTGTCTTAAATTTCATAGTTTGCTGACCACCGGCAAATGGATTTCCTTGATCCAAGGCCTTTGCCCGTTGAGCTGGGGAGAGCTTGGTTAGGTGAACCGCCCTTGTAATGTAAAAGGCTGAGGCTTCAAATTGAGAATTTCAGCAACCCCCCCAGAATAGATGAACACTAAAAAGGACCCCAAAACAGTCGCATTAAGGAGGATCGGGGCGTCTTGTGGACACCCCCTTTGTGCACGAATGTTTGCCCTTACTTTTTTGTAAACAAGCTGTCTTGCATTTGATGGTTTGGGGACCATTTCAAAAAAGGAATTCCTAATGTTTGCCCGGATTTGTTTGCCAGACTTCTTTGGCTGGTTGTTTTTGGAGGCACAGTGGTTAAAAAACCTCCTGTTTTCTTGTGCTTCGCAGCAGTCCCGCTCACGCTCATCATGTCATGACTGCACAAATGCCAGCCAAATGGTAAGAACACCCGCTCACGCGCACCCGCTCAGCACCGCACATGCGCCAGCCAAATGGTAAGAACACCCGCTCACGCGCGCCCGCTCAGCACTGCACACATGCCACCAAATGGTAAGAACACCCGCTCACGCGCACCCGCTGAGCACTGCACACATGCCAGCCAAATGGAAAAAACACCCGTTCAAGCGCACCCGCTCAGCACTGCACACATGACAGCCAAATGGTAAGAACACCCGTTCACGCGCATCAAGTTATGACCGCACACATGCCAGCCAAATGGTAAGAACACCCGCTCACGCGCATCATGTCCTGACTGCACACATGCCAGCCAAATGGTAAGACCTGCTCACGCGCATCATGTCATGCCTGCACACGTGCCAGCCAAATGGTAAGAACACCCGCTCACGCGCGCCCGCTCAGCACTGCACACACGCCAGCTAAATGGTAAGAACACCCGCTCACGCGCATCATGTCATGACTGCACACATGCCAGCCAAATGGTAAGAACACCCGCTCACGTGCACCATGCCATGACTGCACATATGCCAGCCAAATGGTAAGAACACCCGCTCACGCGCATCATGTGATGACTGCACACATGCCAGCCAAATGGTAAGAACACCCACTCACGCGCATCATGTCATGACTGCACACATGCCAGCCAAATGGTAAGAACACCCGCTCACGCGCATCATGTCATGACTTCACACATGCCAGCCAAATGGTAAGAACACCCGCTCGCGCGCCCTCGCTCAGCACTGCACACACACCAGCTACATGGTAAGAACACCCGCTCACGCGCATCATGTCATGACTGCACACATGCCAGCCAAATGGTAAGAACACCCGCTCACGCGCATCATGTCATGACTGCACACATGCCAGACAAATGGTAAGAACACACGCTCACGCGCACCCGCTCAGCACTGCACACATGCCAGCCAAATGGTAAGAACACCCGTTCACGCGCACCCGCTCAGCACTGCACACATGCCACCAAATGGCAAGAACACACGGTCAGGCGCACCCGCTCAGCACTGCACATGCCAGCCAAATGGTAAGACCACCCGTTCACGCGCACACGCTCAGCACTGCACACATGCCAGCCAAATGGTAAGAACACCCGTTCACGCGCATCATGTCATGACTGCACACATGCCAGCCAAATGGTAACAACACCCGCTCACGCCCACCCGCTCAGCACTGCACACATGCCAGCCAAATGGTAAGAACACCCGATCACGCGCATCATGTCATGACTGCACATGCCAGCCATTTGGTAAGAACACCCGCTCACGCGCACCCGCTCAGCACTGCACATGCGCCAGCCAAATGGTAAGAACACCCGTTCACGCGCACCCGCTCAGCACTGCACACATGCCAGCCAAATGGTAAGAACACCCGCTCACGCGCATCATGTCATGACTTCACACATGCCAGCCAAATGGTCATGTCATGACTGCAAACATGCCAGCCAGGAGCAGAAACAAGAGAGAGCGGCCATGAAACCACCAGGTTTTATACCTTCGTGTGACCTTGGTGTTGCTCCGGATTTTTTCCTGGCATTTCTTTTCTCTTTTTTTTGGGGGGGGGTGGGGGGGGGGGGGGAACTTGCCACAATGGAGGACCCCAAAACAGTCCAACGATCCTGAATTAGGAAAACAACTTCACACAATACAGGCTACTGCCATTAAAGCGTGTCCAACATTACAATTGAGAACCCCACATCTGTACCAGGATCTGGCTGCTAGAATTTGTCTACGTACTCAAAATGCCTTGACAGCCTACACAAATACCTGCGCGGGCCTACGCGGAGCCTGCGCAAAGACTACAGAACAAACGGAAGGAAGGCAAAAGAAGCTAACTCCTTTATACTTGACAAACAGCATTGAGCCATGACTTGTTCAAACGCCTACGCGAAAAACCTACGCGAGGGTTAACACAACAGCCTACGTGCAGAAGCCTACGCGAGACTACGCCCCCAATCAAGATTGCCTTCGCAAAGTACATGCAATTCCCCAAGTAAACCTTTTCATTTGATTGAAAACCGCTGCTCAAATGGATTTGAAGTTTGAACAAATGGAACCATTCGTTGGGACCCAGGCGAATTAACAGCTCGACACAGGAGCTTGACTCGTAACCGTGTTGCCAAAGTCTATCGTTTCGGAAGCGATCCAAAAGGCCAGCGGCATGGATTTCAACACGTCTGAAACAGGCACTGTGTCCAACCCAACGCCAACATGGCGCGTCAATTGTTTGAGGGCACCCTTTTTGGTGTAGCGGTTTAAAGGGAACCCAAAAGGGACACCTCACAATTTGTAGGGTCCCTGACTTTTACACACACACACCGTTGTGAAGTGCAGTCGCCAGCGTGCCTAGAGAAAATTACGTGGGCCATTGAAATCGTCCTTTCATACAGAAGCACCATACACACGCCGTGTCTAGCAGGCAGCAGGATTGTATGCTTTCCCTTGAACACAAATTACACGGACAGGGAATTGTCCGGTGTCGTTGGCCGTGGTGAAATTAGCAAATGTGTACTGTACAAGAGCGGGGGCCGACGGCAAAGTGCGAGTGTCCCCGGGTTCTCACAAATCATGATAGTGGGGCTGATGCAGGGAACCCGCAGGGTACGAAACTCTGATGTGACAAAATGTTAAGCATCAACGTTTTCCAGAACCTTGCAAAGGCACACATTGCACATGCTTAAACCCGGGTGAAAATTGTCGGATTTCGCGTAGTCATGTCTTTGGTCCCTGAGAGGTCTTCTGCTTTGAAGGAGAACGACAGGACTAGCAGTTGGCCCGTTGGATTGGACATGCACTAAGCGCCCGAACTGAGACGGGTGTGTCTGTTGTTTTCAAGGTCACTCTTTTCGGTTGTTTTTTTTTCCAAAGGGAGCCGCGGGTTCCCTTATTTTGAGGAATACCACAACGCCTTAACCGTTTGGTTCCGAGAACCTAAACGCATGGCGCAGGCTTGGCCCCATTCCATTGATTTTGTGCACGGGAGATCAGCTGGTGGGCAAAACTTACAGACAACCCAGAGAATCAGCTTGGGGTGGTCACTGCGAGGAAACCGCTACCACTTTGAGAGGCAACCCAGACATTTTTCCCATAAGGCAGACTCAAACCCTCAAACCAAGCAGGTGAGCTGCCACATGCGGGTTAATTTCATGAAACCAACTTGAGCAGGGCTCCCCCGCATTCCGCGTTGCATCCTTCCCTCCCGTCCTCGCCCGTCGCATGGCCCTTTACCGTCTGCAGGGACCGACTGGCCTCGCTCTGCGACTCCTGCACTTGGCGGGGCGGGAGTCGAAGCTCAGGAATGCTAACCCCTGGACTCAAAACCTGAAGCTCTTTGAAGGTGAATTGCTCTCGTTATCCAAGAGTGGTCAATTGATTGGGAAAGAGACTGGGAAATTGATTGACACACAGAGAGCTTTGCCCACTCGCGTGGTGAACTCTGAATAGGGGGTCCAGAAAAATGAGATTACTCGCCGGAGTAAACCGATTTGTGGGTGGTGAGCTCCTTGGCTTCCCTAGAAAGATCAACAACATGCTCAGTCCCGGCAACCAGCCCTGAAGGACACACTTGCGGCAGCTGCGCAACGCGATGAAGCTGTCTATGAAATTACTTTATCTGCGTGTTTGCGGACTCGAAAGCCTGTGAACCAATCCACGCCACGCACTATGCCACAAAAGAAAGTCATGTGGATTCTCCTGAGACGTTGCATGGAACCCCGCCGGCACTCCGAGCATCATTTCATCAGTCTGGCTGAAATACTAAACAAGTATGCAAAACACAAACAAACAAACAAACAAACAAACAAACAATCAAACAAACAAACAAACAAACAATCAAACAAACAAACAAACAAACAAACAAACAAGCAAGCAAGCTAGCTAGCAAGCAAACAAACACACTAGAAATAAGGGAAACGGTCACTCTCCATTTCCGGTTGCAAGATTGTCACAAATGCCGTATTTGATGGGTCCAACATGGAAAATCTGAAGACCCCTTGGCACGGGTGTGGAAAAGCATCCTTTTGATGGGCAAGTTCCACTTCGCACCAGTCAAAATGGATTAAGCCCTATGAATTCAGCACCTCGCTTCCTGAGTGGATTGGCAAGAAAAAGTCTGAACTCTTTGTTTACCACTGAATTGGCTTTCCCGCAAAGAATAAAGTCTAGGAACTCAGGAGTGAGATGGGATAAACCACCTGTCAGCTGATGCAGGATTTGTCCATCGGTAGCAAAGTGGGCATTGACTGCTTCACCGCTCTTACCAGCTCTGTTGGCTGCACAGCTGGCAAGCTGAACCCCCATTTTTCCGCAATCACTGGCCAACAAGCGACAACCTGAAACCGAATTGTCCACACACACACAAACGCCTGAAACCATCAACCTTCCCACATGTACTCACCAAACAAAAGTCAGGGGTCCGGAAACAAACAAAGCACCTGGGCCAATTCCCCAGCGGGGCAGAGTTTTCTGAGAACTAAAAACAAAGGGTGCCTCCGAATCGGGAGCCGTTTCCCGTACCCTGTCTGCTCTCTCGTGAGGGGGAACAAAAGGGTTAAAGCAAAAACAATCCGATTTTTGAACAAACATCCGCAACAAGTGTTCCAACAAACAACCCACCGGGTCACCGCGGGAGTATGAGCCTTCTCAAAAAGGAGCCGAAGGAAGCAAGCATTTTTTGAGGGCCCCAAACCCGGAAGCTGTCGCAGATAGACATGTCACTACAAATTGACGTGGAAATTCAAAAACCCTCCTTTCTGACTACCTCCTTTTTGACTACCTCCTTTTCGGGCTCCATCTTAATCCATCATTTCCAGTCTTTATTCGTTGGTTTTATGGTCGTGGGCACAGAAATGCTTGCGATCGGCTTCGCGCCGCGAAAGGCGAGTGAGTCTTGGGACGAAAAAAGCACCCGGGTAAAACCAAGGGGAAACCACCCAGTTGGGGTCGAAACATCCGGGATAGGCCCACGTCTAGTACTATATGTCCATTGATTTAGGCCAATTTGAGAGGGGGGTTGAACAAAATTCGGCAATTCAGACCTCCAGTTCTCCCGTTCAATCAGCTCTCCCAAGCCAAGAGAGCTGAAGGATTCCTCGCCGATATCGCTGGATTCCACGCCCAGGCGATGCATCTCGCGGTCCCGCTGCTCCAGATCCTCCTCACCCGTTAGATTCCATACATTCACCTGGTCATTTTGTAGGGACCCCTAAGGTTCTAACAGCTGAGAAAGCCCAGGGGTAACACCACATAGAAGGACGACAAAGTCGGCTTACCAACTTACTAACCTGGCCAAACACCCAAGGAGGGCGGTCAAGGCCTCCACTTGGCTCCATCAAGGATATCGACAGATATGGGCGAGGGGTTCTCCGAACAGGAGCCATGCAAATGGGTGGCTTCCTATCAACACCAACCAAAAGGGCCCAACATTTTGAGAAACACTCGTATCAGATTCCAATAAAGTTAGAGGCAGGAAAGCCCCTTTTGATAGTCAAACATGTTCCATTGGGGAAGCCCTCTGATTTGTACATAGACCCCAGCATCCGCACATGACCTCGGAGTAAGCCTCGCACATTCAGTTGATGTTGCTCAGAGGTTCACGAATCCGTGGTGAACAATATAACAAGTGAGAGTGTTGTAAAACATGTAGGGGGGTCCTAAAATACTGTAGGCTTTCGTTTGGTTCCATTCAGACTATCAAAGGTCCACAGTTGTAGGCATCGGACACAATCAGGTGGCGCTTCGATAGATAGGCATGGCCCGCTTGTTCGACACATGAACCGGGTCTCATGGTCGCAGTGTTTCAGTCGGGCTGTCCTTTCTACCCACCCCGTTTGTCTGCCGGACAATTGCGATCAAACAAGGAACATTGGGAGTAACCCCCCTCCTCGCCATTTGCAAATGAACGACTTCCAGAACAACAAGAATACAGAGCCCAATGCAACCTGACACAAAATAATGCTCCAGAGTTCTCTCGAACAAATACCACTATTCGTTTTGCCCGGCAAGATTACACTTTTGCCCAACTCGTAAAAGCTCAAAACCGAAAAGCCGGACCCCGCCCCATTGGCTCTTATTCCAGGTTCCTCCAGGGTTGGCAGCAATTGTTTTTCCCGGGTCCCACGTTTTTTGGGTTATCTAGGTCCTCCAGTAGAGAGGTTACAATAAGGGTACCCTTTTTTCTGTAGTCTATTTTAGTAGGGGAACCCTCCCCAAAAAAGGGTAAAAGGGCACTACTGGGGGACCTAGTTGTGGTTTCAACCCAATTTGCCTCGATCCCGGCCCCCAGATCGGGCCCTCCGCTCCTCGAAGAAGGGCTTCTTCTCTCTGGCCACCGCCTGCACAAAAGCCCCGTCCATCTGCTGCAGGCTCGGCACGCAACTGCGCGAGTTACGCATCTTGTGGGCTTGTGGGGGAGGGGGGGGGAGGATGGCAGAGATGGATGGGGATGGGGATGGGGGGGGGGGGTGGGATCGGGGGGGTAAGCTTGTGGGCTCTGACTGCATACTGAGCCTCACTCAGCGTTCTGAAAGCTTGTCCGCTGTATTCATCAGAAGCTGCACTGGGCCCAGTTGCTTGCATTGGCCACCTGAAAAAGCGGGTATCAAAGAAACTAACTTGGAAAAGCAGAATCAAATGCACCCACAAGCCATCCAAAGGGTCCAAGTCCCAAATAGTTTCAGGATGCAACCCAAGTCACCATGAAAACCTGGCACAAAACAGGGGATCTAACTGAAAGGACTTCTTTCCGCGCCTGTTTAAAGGCAGCTTGCCTTCATCTGCCCGAATTGGGCTTGACTTGAACAAAATCCCTTGTTCCTTCCTGAAGCCCCCTTTGTGGCACAAGTGTTCGTCTTTTGCTCTTTCGTTACGTAATGTTCATGGTCGTACCTTCTTCGAGCGAACGGCCAGAAATATACATTGCAAATATACATTGCGAGTAGCTTTTGCACATTCTTGGATTCATCCTCCAAGATGATCGGTCGCTGAAAGAAGCATGCAAAAATCGAAGTGGAACACGAGCCCACATATCCGCAAAACGAGCGCACATATCTGCATGTTGTTGTTGTTTTTTTTTTGGGGGGGGGGGGTTGTTTGTTTTGCAATTGCTCGCCTTCCACCGAAGAGATTGAAACACAAACGACCTGCTTTGCAAGGACCGCGCGTTTTGAAGCATGGAGCAGAAAAGCTTGGCTTGAACATCAATTTTACGTGACACAAATTGTTGGCACAATCACAATGGGGCCTCCAGGCTACTACCCTACTTGCTTGCAATCTGAGTATGATATTTTACCCAGCTGAAAATTATTCTACTCAAAATTATACGAGCAAACAACTGTAACTCAAACGCCTCAAATGAAGAATCCCCTAGCCGAGAACCTCCATTTTGTGGGCTGTCCCCCCGATTTTCCCTTTTGGTTTCCTTTAAACCAAAAAGAGACGCATGCATGTGTGTTCGTCTTATGATCCAAATTGGTGACCTCTTTGAAACTTGTCTAGCCCCAGCCCTGCCTGTCCCACACCTTCAGATTGGTGGAGGTGCCGACCGCCGTCCGCAGCTGTGTTGCCCAGGTGTGCAACCCCACACTAGGCCTCGGCACATGCCCCGCCCCCATTGCTGCTATGACCTGGAAAAGGCGGTCAAAAAGCATTTTGTTGTTTCAACCAAAGCAACACAACAAACAAGTTGGGGCAGTGGAATCTGGAAGTGCCTCCTTGCGTCGAAACTCATGTAGCATTCCCGGGTTGCAGCTGCTGGATGACTCAAGAGAACCTGCCTGTTTGTTCCTTCCAAACGTGGTTTTGAGGAAAGCTGATCGTTCGATTGGATCTGCTGCCCTACCGGAATTTGATTCCCAACATCAAGCTTTTTGTGAAGGGTCAAACAACTGCGATTCTGTCGCGGCTGGATCCCCCATTCGCCCATTTGCAAATGCAACCCGAGTCACCGCAAAATCTGGATACATGAACAAGAATGAGCAAGACCCGTAATGCAATTTGCGTGTGCCCATCCCTGCTTGCTGGGTGTGAGCCCTATCCAACACTTCAGACAACTGCTGGCTCAAAGGGCCGTGGCAACGCGCAACATAAGCCATGCCTCCATGAGTGAATCAGAAGCTATTGATATATGCAGTATATGAGAGAACCCCTGGCCAAAATGGATAGTTTCCCTTAATTTGCTTTGACACTTGCACACAAGGGGGCTTCAAATTTCAACCGCCAATAGTGGCCCTTGAATTCTCCGAAATGGCAAAATAAGCAAGCCAGTTACTAGGTGTCCCAGCAACTGTGACTTGTTGAAGGGTACAGTGTCCGGAAGGAAACAAAAAACAAAACGGCAACTTGGCTAGGTAGTACTAAAACCTTGAGTAATTGTTGCCCTTGACAGTCGGGTTCTCCCGCTCTGGCCGCGGAACATGGCGACGTGTCGATTGCCTTTCTTCTTCTTCTTGACACTTCTCTGCGAGTCCTGGAATTGAGAGCAGGGCATGAGCCAAGCTTTAAGACTGGATGCCTAAGTGGAAGGCCCAAAATGCCAAGGAAGGCATGCATTCACATGTGGAATACCTCGATTTTCTGTGATACCGAAATAGGCTCTATGACATCACAAGCAATCCCCCGCACAAAAGAACCTGGACCCCGCCAAGAAAAACCACTGAAAAACTGGGGCGTAAGAATGCCTAGGCGCCAGATGGGGAAAGAGGCAACCAGAAGCAAAAAAATCAAGGGGAGACCGCCGACTCCTTACCTACGCCACTGAAACACATCGTCCAAAGCGCCACCCACAGGCACTTGCAAAGAGGGCTGATGCACAACGAATAATTCGGGTCCTGTTGGCCTCATGGTTCCGTAGCGTATCGCCTAGTAATTATCGGGTACAGCTGATTGCCTTTTTGTTGCAAGGTCACAACAAAAGCCCTATAACTCACCCAGTGCTGATCTACTTTGCATAAACATCTCACTTTGCCCTGCCCAAACCTGTGGAACCCTGCAAGAGGATGCTTCAAGTTGCGCGAGCTCGTTTCATCTGTCCGCTTGCCGTTGGATTGGTAGCTTCTTTTCGGGACGCCTCTGACCTCACTCGCCTTCAGTACCTCATGAGCAAAGCATTGGGTTGTTTACAATGAACCAACGAAAAGGTCTGGTGGATTCGCGGTCGCAACAGAAACAAACAGGACACCTCGTTTTGGTAGTTGCCCTTCTCAAGGAATAAACTCAACAACACACATGGGCCAGGTGCCTGGTTCATACCGGGCACCCTAGAATCATGTCCGTGATCAACATGTTCCAGATCTACCATGTTCAACTCTGTTGGAACCGGTTGTGGTATGCCTGCTTTTGCATGTCGGGCATCTGCGAACTGGTGTGTCTTGCCACGTTTTGGTTGCGCCCTTTGTGCTTTTTGGCACACTCCGCAGCCGTGCCGTCCTCGTCGGCCACGATGCTTCCGGCCTCTTTGAGGGAGGCCTCGTTGGAGTTTTTGGAGCTTTTGGACGTGGGATCGGCCAGGAGCGACAGCTTGGATTCCAGCTTGGATTCCAGCTCGTTGGTCCAGGACAGCTTGGACACTCTGGGCCTGGCAATTGCCCGAGGTCTCCTCTTCTTTTCGTGCCCGGTGTCTCTTTTTCGGGCGCCTGGGAAGGGAATAGGGGCTTTGGGTGTCCCTAGGTGGTGGCGGGCTTGGGGATGGGTTGCGGGGGGGAGGGGGGGGCGCTTCCCATCCCCCTTTTTCCACGCGAAGAAACGTCACGCCAAAATGAAGCTCGCATGACATTGGCAAAGCAAGAGGTGGGTGACTTATAATTCAAGAGAGTAAGTTCGGGGCGTCTGCCTTTCGGATGTCTCAAAAACGGCTGTTGATACATCCAAGAATCATTGTTCGCTTCTTCACCTGACAAAGCTAAGCATTGAAAAGGACACTTTCATCATGAGGTCGACAGACCTTCCCTAAGGGTCCCGCCTGCTTTTTGGCTCCCCAACAATTGCTATTTTGAAGGCCCTTGAGGAGTTGGTCGGGGTTCTCCATTGGAGGGCCAAAAAGGGTCGGTGAATTTGCGGCAAATTGAGGTGCGACCCGCCTGGAAGTGGATGCCCCTTATTTCTGGCTGCCCAGAAGCACTGGGTGGGGCACATGCTGTTCGCATGGTTTACGTAAGTTCTACATTGTTTTTGGCTGGTCTGCTTGCAATGGTTTGAGGCATCAAGCGTACTGGTGCCTTTTCACCCCTTCCCCAGGCCAGAATCTGGAGCCCCCTTGTGGCTGGACACTTGAGAGTTTGCTGTGTTTGAGGAAATATCACAGGATTGAACCCTTAGTTATCCCAAAGGAGATCCCTGAATGCGTAGCTCTTTTGGGCTACCATTGTCCAGCCCACGTCGGCTGCGCGGGGAGGATTGAGACTAGAAAAGAGCACCTCAGTTGGGCTCGTGTTTCCAGTGGGCAACCAGAACGCACATGATTCCACTGCACAGTGCCATACAATGAAACCTGGATTTGAGTCGCCTGGCGAATTAGGACTGTCTGCCCAAGTGATCCCCCCAGCGTCGCCTTGCCCCCTCCTGGAACTCGAGCCAATGGCCCCATCGGGGCTCACAGGATTTCCCCTTAAGTGGCAATTTGGTGGGTTCCCACAAGATCGCCACTTTGGGAGGTTCAAAAAAAATGAAATTGAGAGGCCCCTGTACATACCTGTGGGTCGGATACAAAAGGAACATGCACTCAAGTGAAAAAGGCGGACGAGGCCTTCAAAGTTCAGAGGCAACCTTGAAGCAGCTCTATGCTCTCAAAAAAAAATAAACAAGTTAATGGGAAACGCGGAACAATATGTCTGTCCTTTTTTGAGGGTATCGTTTTTTGGCGACTTTAAAAGGAAACCAAAAGTTATGTTTCATCATTATGTCATACCTGCATATTCCCAACTATGTTAAATTTTTGCTGTTTGGGGGAAAACATGGTTTGTGATCTTGGCGGCGATCTTTTCTGCTCTCGAGCGCTTTTTGGGGGTCGGTGCTATCTGAAGCTTTTCAAGGGATTTTCGTTTGCCGAGCCGTTTGGGCTTACCTGCCCGGCCGCATCTGGCCAAGCCTGATATTGTGCGCCCCTTTTTCCTTTTTCCTCCTCGCAGACTTGTCTTCTCGGCCTCGGCAGGTACAATGGTGATGCCATGTGATGCCTGGTTGCCTTCTTGGCCTTCTGAGAAGGCTTTGGAGGCCCGATGAGATAGTTTCCTTCTACTCTATCGATATTTCACTTCTCAAGACCTATCTCCCGAATCCTGCGGGCAGGCTTCTTGCTGCCCGATGTTTTTGCGGGGTTTTGGTGCATCCTGACCTTCTGCAGGACCTCTTGTTGGGAAGGGCGGGGCGGTTTTTGGATCAAAGCACATTACCGCTGTTTCAAGTTCGAGACTAGACCAATAAAATGGAGCTTTCTGCCATGTTGGAAGCCGACGCGAGCATAAGACGCCGCGCCCGAAATGCGGGACAAATCACGGAGTGGCCTTCGGTTGAGACAACGTCATTGCCATCGATGCGTGCAATGACATTAAACTTGCGTGCACTGATGGTGGTCACGCGATGGTGGGTTTCCCGACAGCCCACCCCAAAGTGCATTCCAATTGGCACAATGCGTGCCCAAGTCCTTTGTCTCGTTTAGCCTTTCGATTTCAAAAAGAGTTGGGGGTTGTGTGACAAGTTCGCTAAAGCAACCCAGTCTTTGACATCGCCCACCTCCCCACACTAGGTCACGGCATTCAGGCGGCTCATGGGCCAACCGGTTGGCTTCATCGGGGTGGACTCATGGGGGTTAAAACGCTTATTTAGTCACGGCCTCCGACGATGGCTAAGTGGCGCCCAACGTCCCAGAGATGCTTGGCACGGTTCTTGTTTTTTTGAGTTTACCTTCAACTTCCTTGACACAAACAAGTTCCCTCTAGCGCTGCCCCGTTCTGATGCCCACTATCAATCTTAGGACCCCCAGCTGGCAGAGTTTTGGCAGGCATTGACTGATGCGTGGGAAGAACCCGAAATGGGGGGTGATTCGGCTGACAGCGACGTTATGTTGGCCTTAGAAGATGGCCAAATTGACAATGTGGCTGATGATGGTTACAGCGGGGCCGTGGATTGCGAGCATCCAGCTGATGGTGAATCCCTTGGGGCTCATGAATCTGGAAGCTTGGAAGGGGACGACCTTGATGATGACACCTTTCAACATCAACTCATGGGGGCCCTTGCTGATTCCAACACAAAGGGTGCGCCCGACTCTCCTCTCAAGCCAGCTGCAGTAGAGCACACTGACCTCAACCAAGAGCCCGGGCCAATGGACAGCGCCAGTGAGGCGAATCGCCGAGAGGAGCTGCTTGCAAGGATGGCCTTGGTCAGGCGGGGGCTCCCCTTGTCCAAAATCTGGGCAATAGCGAGCAGCAACGTCTAAACTAGCTGCAGCGCAACAAGGACAAGAACTACAGCAAAAGCAATCAAACATCCAACAGCAAAACACGCGCAACGGCAAGCATAGCAACGACTGCAACAACACCGCCGCATCATCAGCGCCATCATTACCAACAACAAGCAAGCAACAGCAGCACCAACAGCAACAGCAACAGCGACAACAACATCAACGGCAGCAGTACCATTTGCAGCAACAGCAACATCAACAGCATCTGCAATATCGCCACCACCACCACCACCACCGCAACCGCCACCACCACAACCGCCACCACCGCCACCGCCACAAGCACAAGCGCCAGCGCCGGCACCAGCACCAGCACCAGCACCGCCACCACGACCACAACAGCAGCAGCAGCAGCGGCGACGACGACAACGACGACAACGACATCGACATCGACAACGAACACCACGACCACAACAACCACAACCACAACAAGCACAACAACCGCAACAAGCGCAACAACCAACCAGCGACACCCACAACCGCACAACTGTAGCAACAACCGCAGCAACAACGTAACAAAAGCAAAGACACAAATTTAAAAGGCAACGACACCCACCACCAGCAACATCAATCGAAACAACCGCTGTACAACTACAGCTGTTACTGCCGCTGCCTCTGCATTTTTCGTTGTTGCCCCCTTCCTTACACCCTTCAGCCAAACATGTTCGCGGATTAGTGAGTGGCCCTGATTTTGGGGCGCCGACTTCTTCTAGGCAACAGCTGGACCAGAACCGATTGCGGCGCCTCCAGAGCGTCGCCAGCGATTTGGGGCGCTACTGGGCTGGTAAAGCAACTGTTTGAGGTTAAACGGATTCTCTGCGTTTGCGGGAAAGTTCAAATACGGACCTGCAAGCCAATTGGCAAGGCGGGGTCACGGACAACATGGAAACTTTGCCTATGAACGAGATGGCCTTGGACAGCGCTTTGGCCCGTGCTCAGAGTATGCCGCAGTCGCCTGTTTCCATTGCTTCTTCTACTACCTTGTCCTTGGGCGCGCTGCATGAGATGACCCAAAAGACCCCCGAGTCCAAGTCCAAGAGCCAGCTGAAGTCAAACTCGCAGGAACCAACGCCCGAGGATGTGGCGAGCGGGTCCCAAGAGCTCATTGGGCACCCCGCCGACTCGTCATCCGCCAAGATGACCACGAGCACCACTCCTTCAACGGTGTCTTCTGGGAACAAGGTTAACTTGCTGGCCTTGGAGGCTGGGGTCTCGTGAAGGGGTGTTCCACACAAGGGGTGTTGGAGGTGTGCTTCCTAGCTGGCCTACAATTTTGCATCCCGTTGAACAAAATCTTGGGCGTACTTTGACAAACAGCGTTTGCCAAGAAGTTCGTTGAAAGGGTTTAGCTTGGTAGCTCAGACACAGGTGCCACTTGTCACTCGTCGCGAGCAGCTTGGCACGGCAACGGCTGGGGAAGCAGAAGATGGAAGTGAAGACGAAGACGGAGAGCACAATCCCGACATCGTCGATGAGGACCCAAAGTTGCAAGCCCCGAAGAAAGCCGGCAAAGGCCGCGGCCGTGGCCGTGGTCGAGGCCGCGGTCGCAATGTCGCGAACGACGAGAAGGGCGACAAGGCGGATGCTGAGGTGGAGCCGCAATCCTCTGGCGCCAAGACCAGCAAGCCGCAGAACAACGAGGTGAAGGCTTCTGGCAAGGCTGCGGAGGGCAAGGTCGGGCAGAACAACGAGGGCCACGTCAAGAAGCACAACGCTCTTGCGGGCAAGGCGGACGCTGAGGTGGAGGCGGAGTCGACTGATGGCAAGACCCCCAAGCCGGAGAAGATGAACGCTTCTGCTGCGGCCGGCGCGAAGCCGGGAAAGAAAGAGGCAAAGGCTTCTGCTAACATCGCGAGCAAGGCGGACGCTGAGGTGGAGACGGACTCCGCTGAGGGGAAGAGCTGCGTGCCGGAGAAGAACGAGGTGAAGGCTTCTGGCGCAGCAGGCACTAAGCCGGGTAAGAACTTGAGCAAGGTGAAGGCTGTGGAGGGCAAGGTTGAGCAGAGCGACGAGGGCAACGTCAGGAAGGGCGACAAGGCGGATGCTAAGGTGGAGCTCGAGTCCACGGACGTCAAGCCCCGCAAGCGCAAGCAGAGTACAAGGAGCGCAAACGACAACGAGAACGAGACCCCCTCCGCGAAGAACAAGGCTAAACCTACCAAGAGGGGAAGCTCGCCTTCTACCAGCCAGACCTTTGAGAACGAGGATAGCGAGAAGAAAGGCAAAAGCGTTGCGGAGGCGGAGCTGCTGCATGCCGAGCCCGACAGCCACAAGAGGAAGGAGGAGTCCAACGCAGCAGAGGACAAGACGGAGGCAGGTGGCAAGAGGCGCAGGAGCAAGGACGGCCAGGCGTTGACGTTTGCAGCCCGCTACTGCCCAACCGACGCCAGCCTGGCCGAAAGGTTCCGAGCCATCAAGAATGTGTTCGAAGCACGCGTGCAGCCACACATCAAGTCTCAATCCCGACATCAGGAGAATGTCCTAATCCCCAGCCCCGCCACCAAACAAAACAACCAACAAACACCTTTGGAGCAAACGACGTTGTCAACAGCGTGGTTCTGTCCAGACCTTGTGGTGCCTAGTGGCTTTTCTGTTCCTTTTTTGGGGAGATTCCCGCCCAAACAAATCACTTGTTTCAAGCGGCTGTTGAACGTAAGTGAATTCTCTACATTGGGATGCTTCCCCACTTTTCCAAAGCGACTGGTCCGCCACTTTTGGGGTAATTGCCTAGCCAAACAAAGCTGCTTGCTAAAGTGACTGGTTTCTCCACTTTGGGAGGACTTCCAGAAGTGACTCGTTGTCCTGTCTAGGTATATGGTTTCCCGAAAAAAGCACTTGTTTAGAAGTGATTTTTTTCTGTCTTTTTTGGTGCGGTTCCCACCCCAAAAAAGGCACTTTCGAAAATGAGTGGTTTCCTCACATGTCAAAAGCGACTTCTGCCCATTTCTCTCTCCTTGATTTGTTGAGAAAATTCTGCAGCGCGCGGCAAAGTCTTCGTCTAAATTAAGTTGGCCGAGCGACCGCCACGTATCAAACCCTGAGGACTCTTGGTGGAAGACTTGCATGGCTGCCTTCCAAGACATGGAGGAGAAAGGATACGATGCTCTTGTTGAGCGGGCGAATTCCAAGGTGGCTGAGTTCATCACTTCCAAGAATCCGCCGGCCTGCCCCTCGAACGAAAAACACAGGTTGGGAAACCGCTTCAGTCATTTTCTAACCCCACACACTTCCTGCTGTTTCTTGCAAGTCAAAGCGCCCTGCCCCAAGTTTTGTTGCCACAGCTCTTTGTCCCTGATTTTAAAACACAACCCCGGAAGCTGTTTTTGTTCGGTGCCTCAACGCCCTGCCCTCATTGAAGAAAGGAGCCCTGGAATTTGCAGATACTTTAAAAGCCCGAATAGCAGCCCTGCAACAAGCCAAAGCGCCACCGCCACCCCTGCCTGCAAGGAGCGTTGCTTTCGAAGTCATTGCGGAGCCCGCTGACCTGGCCAGATCATTGCCAGTTGCTGCCACAACGCAGCATGCCCCGGGGATGCAATGATCTTTGGTCAGCTTTGGTCTAGGTTTTTGAAGCGGCTGGGGATCCAACCTTACGAATTGTGGAGTTTGGCGCCCTGTGCCCTTGAAGCATGCTCGCGTTTAGTTCGCCCAACCTCGTGCTCACATGTTGAGAGAAACTGGCTGTGTGCGCTTACAAGTGCTTCAAGGGCCTCAGGATGCCTGGGGGAACTTGCTAGGAATCTCACAATAGGGCTGCGGGAGAACCCGCGGCGCGTTTGGCTCCTGGCAGGTCTAGTTTCCAGCACAGGCGCAAGGTGCAACAGCTTGAAAAGTGCGAAGGAGTTACAGCGCCAGTTTGTGGAACTGATTTCCACTGTGCTAGAGCAGCCTTTGATTCTTTGTTGAGAATGATCGCTTCGCGCAGGATGCGACGTGGACAGGGCTTCCTCGACCGCGCTGGCTTCTTCAACCTTCGTTTGGCCGGCCTGCTTTCTGCCAATCGGCAACCCACATGTTTCACTTCCAAAAAACGTGTGGCGCTCAAGGCGCCAAGGGTGCCCCAGCCGTGTGGGAGCAATCCAGTCAAACTTGGTTACTTGGCCAAACAAAAGCGTGGGTTCACATCAACACTCCTTTTGAGGGAAAAGCGTCTAATCAATCAGCCGTGTGCAAGCAATCCAGTCAAGTTGGTTACTCCGTCGGATTAGTTACTTTGCCATACAGAAGTATACGTCCCCGTCAACGCTATTTTGCGGGAAACAGGGAAGCCCCGTTGTTTACACAAGGTCGTCCAAGGGAAGTGAGCTGTTGAGTCAAATTGGCTTCTTGACCACACAAAGGTTTACGTCCTCCTCAACCATCGTTTTGAGCGAGAACCTTAAACCCCAGCTGTTTCATAGAAAGGCCTTCCAAAATGTGATGCTAAAAGCATCTTTGCAATCTTTTTCAAACACCTGGAAAGCCCAACTGTTGGACCGTCAGTGCAAAGGATCGTTGCCAAGAGGCTGCAGCCTTTTGAAGTTCAACAGTGAGCTCCCCCTGCCTGCTCCCAGCCGGCCTCATCATGTCGCCTGAACAGCACGACCTCGTTATCCGCCGGCTGGTCTGGTTGGGCTTACCCAAAGACCCTCATTCTGCACCTTAAGCCATGCTGCCCGCACCCGCAAGCCAAACGAATGTGCAAAGTCTAAGGACTTCATCATGCTGATGTTGATGGTTTCGTGGTTGAAGAACCCCCTATGGAATAGCAACGCCAACCTGGATTTGATCGAGCTCTTTTCTGGCAAAGCTAGAATCAGCCGGCTTTGTTCGTGGGCAGGATGGAGATGCCGGGCATTTGATTTGAGCTACCACCCCAAGCCCCGTCAGTTTTGGAAAAGCAGACCATCTAGAAGCTGTATGGACATCAATGGTTCCGCAGGATTCGCGTAGCATGCCTGCAGATTGAACGTGCTGTGTTTGACTGTGTTTGCGTGTTGCAAACAGGCCTGCAAGTACTGCTAAGGTTAGCAATTGCGCTGCTTCTGCAAGGGCGGTTCGCCGAAGTCATCCTGATTATTGCAGTGGTTTGCAGTTCATGGAGCGTTGTCAATTTGGCAACGTCCCAGCGTGATGATCTGACACCGTGGGGGAATATTGCACTGCGGGGGGTCAAGGAGGGAAACCAAATGGTATCCAGGAGCTTGTTCTGCTGCTACAATTTCGCATCACGTTTTTGTTGTTCCTCTCTTCTTTGGCGGAGGACGGCGATGATTTTGGGGCTTCTGTGCGCTTTGCAGGGGTCTTTCCTCTTGGAGAACCCAGCAACCTCAGTGCTACTTCTTCACCCAAGACTTAGATTCATACTTGGCAGAATGAAAGAAGCCGGCTGCCCTGCCCCTCATTCGCAAGTTTGCTTGCGGACCCTGTTGTTCCTTCCAACACGCAGAGCTACAAAACACGCTGAGGCGTTCAAGGTTACGTTCTGGATGCGCCACTACAAAAGCCCCTCTATGAAGCGCACCATGGTCATCAGCAACCAGCGCATTTGTGGAATGTTGGACAAGGGCCAGTTGTTCAAGAACAAGAAGAAGAAGGCAATCCCTACAACAAAGAGATACCTGAACGCAGAGGGGCGCAGGAGGTTTTGTGGCACTTCGCAGTTGAAACAGTCTCAGAAGCTTTCTTGCAGCAAGCCTGACTCAAATATATGGGTCCATTGTTGGGAAGCCGAACACGTGCTGCATCTAAGGGAGTATTCAGCGAGGTTTGCAAGAGCCATCGCTTGCATGGTGCCGGACATGAAGCGCAAGCCACCTAACTTCCTCGGACACGCCCCTCGTCTACGCTAGGGCTATCTACACTGAGCTTAAACTGCATCCTGGACCCCCCCAACTCCGGATTTTTACCAGGCTGACGCCTTACTGCCGCCGACCCCCAAGCACAAGTCCTCTTGGGCTCAACTGGCAAAGCAGGCTTGGCGGGGTGTCCGCGAGGGCCGGCATGGTCTAATTTTGCGAGGTGCGAACTGTCGACTTTTCGCTTACAAATTTATTGGAAAATCAGGCTTGGCTCGCGCGGCGGGGTGGCCGGGGCGGTTGGGATGGTCGGGCTGGCTGGAGGGTTAGGGGGTCCGGGAGGGGCGCGTGGTGAGATGCAAAAGTCGCCAGAGGAGTCGAGCCGCGAATCCCCAGACGCGCCCAGCGCCACCAAGAGCAAGCCCCAACACCAGCAGCTGGCCCTAGGCTGTCCCAGAACCGGTCCCAGGACCAAACAAACCTCCAGCCCCCAATTCTTCAGGATCAGGGCGGCTGGCCCTGAGTTGGTTCTGAAAGTCCACATTTTTGGAAAATGAGGTGTTTCCCGCGTGGCGCATAGAACAAGAGTTGTAAACCACGCCGGTCCTTTCCTGGGTGTGAGTATAAAAATGCTAATAGCAGGAGGGCTCGGCGGATTCTTTAGTGAAACTTATCCTCCGTGTTTTCTGTCTCAGCGCTTTTGGGAAAGTAGTACTTTTAGTAGGTCTGGTTGCGATGATCAAAAAGCAGTAGACATGATGAAAACCAGGAGCAGAAAAACTAATCAATCACACGCAGAAATGCTCAGGACTTTTTGCGGTGCTCGCCAACAAAGCTGGTGTGCAAATAAGCGCGCCATAACTCCGCCCTTTTTTCTCTACGAGCAGAAGAAAAACCTCAGCGTTCGAAGGTTGCGGTTCTTGAAAACACATGTTAATTTTCAGGAGCGACGGCCCTGAAATCCAGGAGAATCAGTTCTCCGTGTTTTTTCTTGGAGACTTCTCAAAAAGCAGTAGTCTCTGGAAACTCTGTGTTCTTTCTCTGAGAACAAGGGCTCAGGATTATGAAATCTGCCTTCCACGCACTCTGAGGTCGACACAAGCACCCCGCTGTCAGAGGCGATCGCTTCTCTGGCCTGGAGCGAGTGGGAGGAAGCGGGGCTTGGCGGCGCTCTCGAGTACATCAGGGGAAGCCGCATGCTTGTCATCCCGCCTGGGTGGAGAGGCCAAGGCCTTTTCTGAAGGGTGCTTGTTGCAGTTCTTGCACGGCCCTGTGGGTCCTAAATTGGCTCACCGAACCTCATGACTCATAACGTTCATCAACACAAGTGCCAACTGTCTAGTCTTGCTCTTGTTGTGGTTGGCAGGGTTTCTCAAGCTGATCAAGAGACCAATTGTTTGGGTGGGGTCCCACTTTTTTGTTCTGTCACTGGCTGAAGGGATGTCAGGGGCTTTGGGTGGGGTTTGACAGTTTAGGAGGCTTCAGGAGGTTTCATGAACCTTGATGTAATTTCAGGAGGGTTCAGGAGAACCGAAAAAGCGTAATTTGCCGTCGAAAAAGCGTAATTTCCCGTCGAAAAAGCGTAATTTCAGCGAGTGCAAAACATGCTGTGCCAGAACGCCCTGAGTCAACAAGGAAGTTTCCACAGGGTCTGCTTTGATTAATTCGGACTCTTAGCCCAGGAGTAGGCTGCAGTTGCTGACGTTGAAGCAGGAAAACAAGCTGACACACCCTCGTGCACATGCGTTTGCTTTTGTAGCACCTGAGAGCTTGCCTTGGAAGCGGGCTGGGCAACACTTGGAAAATCTTCTTCGCTCAGCTCAAGCCAAGCCTTGGTGCCGACTGTGGTTGTAGCCAAGCCCATGGAGGGTTTGCGAAGCTTTGTTTGGTCTAGCGAAACATTACAGGAAGGTATGTCTTCAGTCTCCAAGCAGCCTGCGACCCTTTTTGCGAAAACGGAGGAGGACTTGGAGCTTCAGAAAGAGTTGCAAGTTTCTCGGTAGCCTTTAGGTGCCTTTTCGAAACAACTTGGAACTTAAATCTTCAACCAGCCTTTTCGTAATCTACCCACGCTGAGGCTTTGCAGGGGGCGCTGAAACACATGGGCGGACTGGGGTGCCCCGCTGTCGAACCGCAACTCCACGATCAAGATGGCGCAGATCCTGAGGATCACCTTGGGCCTGGGCAGCAAGGTGAAGGCTTGCCTGATGGGCAAGGGTGTGATTCTTTTCTCCCGGAAGATGTCACGGAAGATGAGATTGCTGGGATTGCTGATGACGATTTGCAGGTCCTATTTCAACATTTGGCAACTGGACAGTCCAATGAGTTATGAGATTGGCGTTTGCAAGTTACTTTCCAGAGCAAGCTACTGCCCCCTAGTTTCGTTTCGAACTTGCAGATTGCCCTAGGTGACCCAAGAGGTGTCGGTCAAGCAGGAGCCCGAATGCCTGGAACAAGGTGGTGCTCCACATGTGCCCAGTCCAGAGACTCCCGTCAGCCACGTTCCTGAACACCCTGACGACCCTTACGCGCTCAGTGCAGAGTTTGTTGAGAGCCCCAACCTTGAAAGCGTTTCGCTGGTACCACCCACAATCCTAGAGGATGAGCCCGCTCTTGACTTGCCCCCCTCGTTTCAGCCGCCAAGTGAAGCAATTGAAACCGTGCAGTCATCCGTAAGTGAAGACCAAACTGTACCTGCTTCGGAGCAGGAGTTGGTCGCTGAACGCATCGCAAAAGATGCCCACCAACTTGCAACGGCAACGCAGTCCCCCAAGCCGCTCGGACATGCTGCCCCCCGCCTGGAGCCGCAGGCGCTTGTACCAGATTTGAGCTTGCAACAGGCTGTCCCTGTTGCCACGCCTTGCCGGAACCGCAGCGACATGGAGTCAGGTGTCAACATCCCAGCGTTGGATGACAAGTCAGCCGAACAACCAGCCCCGGGTGTCCTTCGAGTCAGTAAGGAAGCGATCGAAGCACGCTTGCGAAGACTAATGGCGCCCAGGGTAAATGGAGGGTACCTTGTGAGTGAAGCAATCGTGAAGAAATGGAAGTCAAAGGGAAAAGCCCGGGAATCCATCGAGAAGATCTTCCAATCAGTTGGATTTGACAAGGAAAGGGTTGGCGAACAACAAATTGTCTTCCCACCAAACCCCTTCGTTTGTTCAAACGGGTTTGTTCAAACGGAACCACCCCTTTGGACCTTGCCTGGAAAAGGTGATGCTTGGACACGTGGCCTGCAATTGATTCGCATTTGTGCACATTGTCAGGTCGAACCTTGCTGTCTAAGTCATGAGTTTCCTCGGAAACACTTCTTGGCACCCGCTTTTCAGTATGGGGGCCCTGGGAGGCCAGTTTCATTGCAGAATGCGAACTTCTCCGAAGTGACGGCTTGGAAAATGAGCTCAAGGTGGAGGGAGAGTATGCTTCGGAAAAAACAATGAGGGATCACTGGGGATGGACTGAGCCCTTAGGATGCATGTATTCACCTCGCTTTTGTGTTTCCACGTGTATGTCTGGCCGTTTCTGCCTCCTAAAGGATCCGCATTGCTGCGGTCAAGAAGGCTGCCCGGCAAGATCCAGCGCGCTTGATGTGGCAGAAGGGTTTCCGCTCAGGGGTTTTGAAGCACACCAGTGTCTATCGCGTGCGCTGCGCAGGCGAGACAAGTATGAAAAAATCACTCTTTTCTGGGCCGAGACAGCAGTGAGGGGCTCGCAGACGTTTCCCGCCTGCGCTTAAAAAAAGGCTTTCATGTGTCAACGAGTTTCCGAAACAACCTTTAGCTCCCCCAGCGCGTCCTATCTTTATGCTCGAGCTGAGGCACAGAAGTTCTGTTCAGATGAACAGAAGAGTTGGGTGGGAGGAGCAAGGGGGTGCTCAAGATTTCGCAGCCCCGTCCTGCCTTCCACCGTCGCGATTGCATCGGCCTGGCACGGAGGAAGCGGTTGATCAGGACTCTCCCCAAAAGGATGCCGCAAGGGACACGAAGTCAAAAACAAAGAAGAGGAAAGCGACAGACAAATCGTCAAGCGTTGAGGCTTCAGGCGGGGCGCTAACAAAACCACAAATGACTGTGGAAGCGTTGGGGTTTCGTTTCGGGACATTCACCAACACCGCGAACGATTGCGACACCTCCGAAATAGAGGTGTCCCTTTGACCTCGCTTGACAATTTCAAAAGGCTGCCCTCCTAAAAAACAGACCTGTTAGTTGTCCCTAAGTTTTTGTTCTCCGAGGCTTTCCCAAAAGAGTGGAATGTTTGACGTATAGTGGCAACACACCACCAAGAACCACGCCTGGCCTCGTTGTCGCGTGTTTCCCGCCACGAATGACCTGGTAAGGGCTGGTTTTCACACAGGGGAACAAATATTCTGGGCGAGGTTGGCGCCGGTGCTCGTTGAGGTTTGGGGAGAACCATAAACCAAGAACTTTCACTTTCCCCATCCTGTTGCACTTTGTTTGGGGAAACAAACAAACCCAAATACTTGTCTGACTAGTTGTTTCCATTTTGCTTGGGGAAAACGATGGAACCCAAGCACTTGTCCCATTAGTTGTTTCCACTTGGTTTGGGGGAAACGAACAAACCAAGCACTTGTCCGATTTGTGTTTCACTTCTTTGTGGAAAACAACTGAATCAAGGCTTTCCATTGATTTTAGGTTTGTTTGAGAAGTCTTGTGGATTTTTGTGGGACCAAAGTGAAAGAAGAGCCACATCAACATTGTCTGCCCTGAAGATGATGATGATGAGCAAAGCGGCTTCAGTGAAACCGGCATTACCAAGAGCGAGGATGAGGCCAATGAAATGGCCCAGCAACAAAGGAAAAAGGCTGGGCTCCCTGAAGTTGATTTGGAGCACATGCCATCCTCGAGCGCACCCAAAATGCTGTCCTTTTCCTGCACTATTTTTTGTGCCACTGCTTCACACGTGCCACGTGTTGACGCTAAACTCAAACAGCAGCCACCCTGTTTGCGGCCCAAGGACTTGCTTGACCAAAAGAATGAAGAAACTTCAGGAAATGGCGGATCGGCTTGGGCAAGCTCAGACGCTCACGGACCTTCAATCACGGCTCCTTGCGCCAAAACTCGACCCCGATTTGTCAGAGTTTTTCACACCTGTTTTTCGAGAGTCGCCTAGAATGCACCAAGTATCAACACCACAAGGTTGAATCCGCTTTTTGCGAGAGTCGCACACCCTTCCCTATAACATGTTTTCACTCAGTTTGTGCAGTATGAACACCTAGAAGTTGAGTCCGTTTTTTAAGAAGTCGCACGCCCTTCCCTGCGTTGTTGTTTTACCAGCCTGGACCCCCCAACTCGTTTATTCGGGGTCTCCTGGATCTGGAGGTCAGGTTTTGAAGGTGCCTCTTGTTCTGTGCAAGCTTGTCTGCAACTGTGGTCCCCTGATCCGGTCTGAAAAAAAATGAAACGTACATTTCCGAGTAAGGAATTTAAGTAGCGGGAGTTGAGGTCATGCTTGGTTGTTTTTAGTTGCGGGTTTTGGATCACACACAGGGACCTTTTTGGAGTGGGAGAGAGAGAGAGAGAGAGAGAGAGAGAGAGAGAGAGAGAGAGCGAGAGAGAGAGAGAGAGAGAGAGAGAGAGAGAGAGAGAGAAGAGAGGAGAGAGAAGAGAGAAGAGAGAAGAGAGAAGAGAGAAGAGAGAAGAGAGAAGAGAAGCGAGAGAGAGCGAGAGTAGCACAGCTCCCGAGCTCTGGCTCGAAAGTCGCAACTTTGTAGCGCAGCCGTAGTAAAGGAAACGTGCTCCCGAGCTCTGGCTCGAAAGTCGCAACTTTGTAGCACAGCCGTAGTAAAGGACACGTGGTCGCGGAGCTCTGGCTCGAAAGTCGCAACTTTGGAGTGCAAGCGTAGTAAAGGAAACGTGCTCCCGGGTCCCCCTAATGGGGCTGGATTTGAGTACGGGCAGGAAAATACCTACTTTAGAATCGGTTTAGCATCGGCTATTCTAACAGTAGTATTCCCGGATTTGCGATATTGAAAAAGCAGTAGCGATGGTCAAAAAGCAGTAGACATGATGAACAACCAGGAGCAGCAAAACTAACCTATCACATGCAGAAATGCTCAGGACTGTTTTCGGTGGACAACAAAGCTGGTGTGCAAATAAGCGCGCCAAGCTCCGCCCTTTATTCCTTACGAGCAGAAGGCAAACTCACCATTCGAAGGTTGCGGTTCTTTTTCAAGGAGCACAATGTTCATTTTCAGGAGCGGCGGCCATGAAATCCTGGAGGATCAGTTCTCCGTGTTTTTTCTAGTAGGCTTCTCAAAAAGCAGTAGTCTCCGGAAACTCTGTGTGTTCGCAGGAAGTATGAACACAAACAAGTTGAACCCGTTCTCTAGTGTGTGCGGCATCAGTGACAACCTGCCATGTGCTTGTATGCTAAGTATGGGCACCAAACTCCGGGACACGCTGGCCTCATTGGAAGAAGTGTCGCAAAGCATTGGGGACCTCTACACGACGGGAGTTGTGGACGGCTTCACCAAGGAGCTTGAAACTCAGTTGGTTTCCACGAGATTGGGACATAGCACAAACTCCTTCAATGCGCCTAGGTCCGAGGAGTCAATGCGGCAGTATTTCCACAGGGCCCAAACCAGGACTGCTGTTTTGAAAACCAATGGTGCACAGCTACTTGCTTTTGTGGCTGCAGGGCAATGGAGGCTCTCAGTCTGGAAACCCGGGCAAGGCTGGGACACACCCGCCCTTTGTAATGGAACAGAGGGGACCTTGCTCCTTTTTCCACAAGCCCAGTGACAAAACGGAACGGGGAATCTATTGGGGTTGGGGGCTGAAGGGACCCATCTCTTTAGACCAAAAGAAGTTACTTGTTTCTGAAAAGACTGATGGGCGAAATAATGGTCAAACAAACTCGGAGTAAAAGTCAACAGTTTTGACACGCCCCCGACCCCGGTCTTCCAGGCCGACCTTGCCTGCCGTGAACGCGAAGAAGCCAGCGCCTAAAAGGCGTGTCAGTGCTGGGGCAAAGACTGCAGCGGCCAAGCCAAAGGCTGGTCAATCCAAGCTGAAGAAGCGTGCGAAGCCAGCCGACAAGGCTGACAAATGAATGATTTTGATTTTGCTTCGTTTTGGACAGGGGCAGCAGTTCAGTGAATTGAACACACCTCACTTTATGCTTGCAACTAGCAGTTAGACTTTGAGTTGGTGCCCTTACCAAGTCCATCCTGCGGAAGGAGCCCTGGCCAGCGCAAACAGTTTCGTGTGAAGCTTAATTGGCTTCAGACATGGGGGCCGGCTGCATGGCAGTTGGCTTGGGGGATCAAAAGGCGCGAGCCTTGCCGGCTAGAAAAGTCAACTGGTTGTCTATGGCACCTTTTTTGTCCCGCCATAAAGACAGGTAACTTCCAAGAGCGTGAGTAGTTTTGACTTTGCACTGCTGGGGATGCTCTGCAAATTCTTAACGGCCAGGCCTTGCTGAAGAAGCAGAGCAGGCGCAAGCTGGGCCATTTGGTTTAGCCTACGCAGAGGGCCTTGCCGATGCAGCCTTGTTCTTAGACTTGCTGACTGACCACTCTGAGAGCTGAGAGTCCAACCCGAACAATGTAATTTGTTGGTGTTGGAGGAAAGCCCTCTCGGCCTTGCCTGGCATGGCAGTTGGGAGTTTTGGCAATGGGTGGCACCATCTGCGAACAATGAGGATGCTCTTGAGTTCAGCGACCAAGCCTTGTCATCCTGGAATTGGGCATGTGTCAAATGTCAGAATGAGGGTCCCGCAGCGATTGGCGCCCTTTAAAACCTGGTTTTGGAAGGGTACCGTCTCAAGCACTCATTGAAACCAGGGTGTGTCTAATGGTGGGGGGCCATGAAAAGGTGCCCCATAATAAAATAAAAAAACACGGACCATGTGAAACCTTGTCCCGGCAACGTGTGTCAAAATAGGGACCCTCAAGACTCAAAACTGTTGTTGCTTCTGGTTAAAACTGGCTCAAAAAGGGAACCCTCAATGGCACGGGCCCAATTGAAATCTTGTCGCAAGGTGTGTCGATCGCTGTTTTCAAAACCCAGGACCTGGAAACCTTCGCCAGGTGTGTCAAAGTAGGGGGAGCCCAACGAGGAATCATTTGAAGCTTCTTCCCAAATCAAAATGGTTTTTGGTCCTCCTCAAAACCCATTTGAAGCTTTTTCTCCACACAGTGGTGGTTGACCCAACTCCAAACCGCCAAAGAAACGGACCACTTGGAACCACGATCCAAGGTGCCCGCTGACACCTTGGAGAAGATGAGGCACGGCTCCTTGGAGGAGCGTTGGGGAGCTCACCCAGCAAACAAGAAGAAGAAGTACAGCAACGCGTCAAGGGATGCCCACCGACATCTGAAACGTTTGGGTGTGGGGTGGAAAGTCAAGCAGAGCACCTATGTGATGCAGACTGAGGATGGCCCGATGAATGTGCCTTACTTGGAGCCTCGTTCTTTGCTCCAATACATCATGGAGAAAGCTCCGGAAGTTTGCTGGGGTGGATTTGACAACCAAGTGGAGGGCGTCCGCTCTCTGGAGCTTTTCTGGAGGTGCTATGAAAAAGCACACCCCGAGCATGAGGTTTTTCGTAGTGAGCACGCAGGCTCTCTTGGGTACGTTGTTCCCCTCATCGTCCATGGCGACGAAGGTAAAGGACTTCGCCGGGCCAATGTTGCTGTGGTCTCTTTGGAGGCGGCTGTCGGAATCCACACTGTCTTGAACAAACAGTCAAGGCGGGGATATGGCACTTGCCAGAGCTGCGCTCCGCAGGTGCAACTGGGAAACTCGATGTTCTACAAAGATAGGCACAACACACTTCCGGCTTCGAGCCAGTGCACCAACATGACTGGGCACTCCTTCCTTCAACACTGGCCTTTGTGGCTTGTGCCGGCCACGCTCAACCGAGACTACGACCCCTTGATCTCCCAGCTCATGGACCTGACTGTGGACAGTTTGAGGTCTTTGTTCTTCGAGGGGGTGCGAGTTGGACACACCACCTGGGCGTTCGCCATCGTAGGCCAAAAGGGAGACCTTAAGTGGCTGAAAAAGGTTGGGAAACTCATCAGGGGCTACGAGAACAAGGGCCGGGTTCGAGATCGCGCGATGTGCTGCTCTTGCCTTGCTGGGTCAAATGCCCGGCTGGCCTACGAGGATTTCTCGGACGACCCAGCCTGGAAGGCGACGATGTGGTCGTCCAGGCCTTGGAGCCATGCCAACTCACCGTGCTTGGCGCGGCTTCCATTTGACCAGGGGGTCCCAGAAAAAATCCTGAAGATCGACGTCTTCCACACCTGCAAGGTGGGGGTCTTCAGGGATTTTGTGGGCTCGTCCGTCATGTGGCTTGTGCAACACAGCTACTTCGGCAATGTTGGCGATGTGGCTGCAAAACTGGGGGTAGCCTTTGGGTCCTTCAAGCTGTTCTGCCACGCGAACCACAAAACCATGTCCCTCAGGTCCTTTACGAAAAGCTTCATGAACTACAAGAGCAGTCGGAGCTTCCCGTGGAGTAATTCCAAAGGCTCAGACACGATGCTGATGTTGCAGTGGCTGAGGACACTTTCGGCAACCCAGCAGTTCGACTTGCAGGACCCCACCCACGGCGTCATGTTTGAGGTTATGTATCAAACAGCATGCTCTGCAATCAGATTCTTCGAGGTCCAGAACACACATGGAATCTGGCTTCAGAAAGACTGCGCCACTGTCTTGCAGGAGCAAGCGTCTGGGTTCTTGCGAGGCTTTGCTTGGTTGGCCGCTCAGACTCTGCGTTCTGAATTCAATGGATGGGGCCTCAAGCCAAAGCTTCATTATCTGAAGCACGTTCAGTTGGAACTTCTGGATGCTGCTCGAGCCAACCATTCGTTCATCCTCAATCCAATGCTGTTTGGATGCGAACAGAACGAGGACCTTATTGGAAGGGTTTGTACCCTATCCAGAAAAGTCAGCAGTCGCCTAATGCAACAACGGGTACTTGAGTGCTTTCTAGTCAAGGCTGGCATACTCCTGAAGCGTTTCAGGCAACGGCGTGGTTGACGCTGGACACTGTGCTAAGCCCAAGGCCGAGACAGGCTTTGGATCCGCACAGCGGGCCCAACCACGCCAACTGTGTTGAAGTGTGCAGCTTTTTTCCTTCAAGAGAGGTTACCGTTCAACTGACATTGCGATTTGCAATGCTTCTGTGGTGCTGTTGGGCTTTGCTGTGAATTGCGCATCATTGCGCGCAACCTGGGAGAGCGGCGAAGGCCGGCAAAAAGAAGGCGGCGATCCTGTCTTCCATGCTACCCCCCCCCCTTTCTTCAAGTGAAACAGGTGCCATTGACGACCTTTTTTTTTTGAAACAACGTTTTTTTGTGGGACCGGCGACAATTATTGCTGTTTCAGCAAACGGCGCTTTTTTCGCAACACGGAAGTTCCAGGTATGTTATATTGTTTGGGGGGTTCTCCTGAAAAACACACACCCAAATCCCCTGGTTGACTTTGCTTGGGGGCGCCCCCTTTTAGTGGGAATCCGGTGTTTGTGTGTGTGAGTGTGAGTGTGAGTGTGAGTGTGAGTGTGAGTGTGAGTGTGAGTGTGCGTGTGCGTGTGCGTGTGCGTGTGCGTGCGCGTGCGCGTGCGCGTGCGCGTGTGCGTGTGCGTGTGCGTGTGCGTGTGCGTGTGCGTGTGCGGGTGCGGGTGCGGGTGCGGGTGCGGGCGCGGGTGCGGGTGCGGGTGCGGGTGCGGGTGCGGGTGCGGGTGCGGGTGCGGGTGCGGGTGCGGGTGCGGGTGCGGGTGCGTGTGCGTGTGCGTGTGCGTGTGCGTGTGCGTGTGCGTGTGTGCGTGTGCGTGTGCGTGTGTGCGTGTGGGCGTGGGCGTGGGCGTGGGCGTGGGCGTGGGCGTGTGCGTGTGCGTGTGCGTGAGCGTGAGCGTGGGCGTGGGCGTGGGCGTGGTGCGTGTGCGTGTGCGTTGGGCGGGCGCGGGCGCGGGGCGCGCGGCGCGGCGCGCGGGCGCGGGCGCGGGCGCGGGCGCGTGGGCGTGGGCGTGGGCGTGGGCGTGTGCGTGTGCGTGTGCGTGTGCGTGTGCACTGTGCGTGTGCGTGTGCACTGTGCGTGGCCGTGGCCGTGGCCGTGGCCGTGGCCGTGGCCGTGGCCGTGGCCGTGTGCGTGTGCGTGTGCGTGTGCGTGTGCGTGTGCGTGTGCGTGTGCGTGGGCGGGGTGGGGGTGGGGGTGTGGGGTGGGGGGT
>CAUJNA010000190.1:132500-262479 GCA_963377175.1 Effrenium voratum | reverse complement strand
GCGTGCATGGGCGTGCGTGGGCGTGCGTGGGCGTGCGTGGGCGTGCGTGCGTGGGCGTGCGTGCGTGGGCGTACGTGCGTGCGTGCGTGCGTGCGTGCGTGCGTGCGTGCGTGCGTGCGTGCGTGCGTGCGTGCGTGCGTGCGTGCGTGCGTGGGTGGGTGGGTGGGTGGGTGGGTGGGTGGGTGGGTGGGTGGGTGTGTGTGTGTGTGTGTGTGTGTGTGTGTGTGTGTGTGTGTGTGCGCGTGCGAGTGCGACACCCCGCCTATTAGATTGGGCTTATTAATGCGGGGTGCCCAGTCAAGGGGGCGTTCCTTGGTGCTCGCGCACAAACCAAAACGTGCGAATGAATGAACATGTGTTTTTAGTGGGCCGCCCCGCACCGTCCGTTAAAAAAGCCAGACCCACTTAGCTCGAAATCTCCCCAAAGGGGGACCCCTTTTCTGGGTTCCAGGTGAATTTGGGGTGGACACCGGCACTGGACGGCTTGTGAAAGACTGGCCAGAGTCGCGTTTTGAGCCGAGCGCTGGGGCCGGTCAGGCCCTTGTCAGACTCCCACCTGCGCTCTCGTGTCTCGCACACGCATATACAAAACCAAGGGCCACAAAGCCAGCAAAACACAAATACACAAATCAGCAAGCAAACAAACAAACAAACAAACAAACAAACAAACAAACAAACAAACAAACAAACACATAGTTGAAAAGGCATGCAACACGATAAAAAAAAAGGCCGCCAATCTCTTAAACAGTTGGCTCCTAATATCCTTAAAGCATGGGTTTTCTGGGCTTTTGTTGTTGGTGTCCCTCTGAACGTACCGGAACCTAGTACCCTCTCGAACGAGCGCCACACATCTATCTGGAAGGCAGCCCTTGTGGGCGTGTCGACCCCCCAAAGTCAAACCTGGTGGAGCAAGTGACGGATCAACTCAATGGGACACCCATATCATTCAGCAGAGAGAGGAGAGAGAGGAGAGAGAGGAGAGAGAGGAGAGAGGAGAGAGAGAGAGAGCGAGAGAAGAGAGAGAAGAGAGAGAAGAGAGAGAAGAAAGAGAAGAGAGAGAAGAGAGAGAAGAGAGAGAAGAGAGAGAAGAGAGAGAAGAGAGAGAAGAGAGAGAAGAGAGAGAAGAGAGAGAAGAGAGAGAAGAGAGAGGAGAGACTTTCTTTGAGCCTTGTTTTGCTTTTGTACTTTTTTGTTTGTTTGTGTGTGTTTCTCTCTCTTTCTTTTTTGGGGGGGTTTACAGGGGAACCCAAAGGAAAAGGCTGTCGTGTGCTCCTCATGGAAGTCGGGGGCGTTTCAAGACGTAGTATTCCAAATGGTTTGACCACATGATCGGCACAAAATAGGCGGGCAAGTCAACGAACTTGGCACATCCAGCCGCGCCTGCATTGCAATCGTGTAGGAGACCCCCCCCCTTTGGGAGTTCAAAAGCTGATATGGGACAGCCCTGCCAAAAAGATGACTGCCTTCTAGGACCTTGGTGCCGCCTTTTGTTGGCCGCCCAAAACAAGGGGAGACCAAAACATGGTTTTTGACAACCACCGGCCCAAGGAACTTGCTTCCGGCCCCACCATTTGCTTGCAATTGAGATCTGCACACCATCGCCTCTCCAATTTCTCGAGGATCTTGTCCAGCTTTTGATGCAGCCTAGCGACTTTGCGATCAAGCCCCCAAAGACCCGCCAAGCTGTTCGTGCTTGACAAGCCAGGGAACGGCCAAGACATGCAAAGTCTCTAAAGCACATGTCCTTGCGAGTCTGAGATTTAAAGACTTCCCATGAACCTCGAAGTTGACCTGCTGCAAAGTGACCCGCGTTTGATCTTTTGGCCTTCTCGGCCCACTGGGCCCCCAACAAATCCGGTTGGACCTTTCAAGTCGACACGCAAAATGGCTTGACGCCACATAGTTTCGATCAAGTTCATTTGACATGCGAGCCTTTGCCTTGCAGGCAAGTCACTCAGCGATAGACGCCTCCTGCAGGTGCACACCCACAGTGGCATTCGTTTCCTCGTCCTTGTCCACGGTTGGTATTTGCTCCATTCACGCACAGATCGACATTCTGCACTTGGTGAGACAACAGGGCAATCTGGCTGCTGGCTGTCTGCAGCTGAAGGACTCTCCAGAGTATCAAAGTTCTGTTTGGCGTCCTGTCAAACAGCCCAGGGATGTGTGCCACTGTTGACAGCTGCACGTCTGGGCGCCCTGTGATACAGTGATACATATCATGAATCTCTTTCGCACTCTTCGATGCGAGAGCGCTAATGGCTGCAGTAGCAGATTGCCCAAACACGTCATGGTGCACTCACAGCAGAATCAAGCATGCCTGGCCATGAAATCGATCCGCTTGAAGACTTCTGCGAAACAAGCATCCAAGTGTGCTCAACGTGTTGCAACGTGCAGAAGTCGGCTTTTTAGTTAGAAGGGGGCACTGAACACCCCACGCACAAGGCGATTTTCCATTATGGGAGGGGCACGGCCAGTTTAGGCACCGAGCCACCGCTCTTTAAATGATTCTCTACATAGGGGACCCCTGAAGAGCCTGGTATCCTTTCGGCTTCCTTAGATAAAAGGGGGAGGGAACTTTAATTCAGGGAGCCGGGGGGTCCTTTAGAAGCCTTCATGGAGGGGGGGCTTCGCTTCCTTAAGCCAGAAATTCCTTCCGCATCTCCGGGAAGGCTTGCAAAGTGGGAAATGACCGGTGAACCCCTTGGGACGTACGGACTTGAGGTCCAGGGGAGTTTGGGAGCCGAAAGCTCTTCTCACTCCCTTGGTCAAAAAAGTCTGAACTCTTTGCTCACCAGTCCAACGGCATTCCCAACAGAGTATAAAGTCCGCCAACTCAAGAAGTGAGTCTATTCTGCATTGCTCCAAGCTCCCAGCGAAAAAGAACGATCACCTTTTTTGTAGGTCTAATCGACAAGCCATTCGTTTCCAAAGGGTCGAAGGGGCCATCCGGTCACACTAAAGAGCCATAAGGGGTCCCCAGGTTGCCAAAAACTGGTTGCACACATTGGGAAAGACAAACATTCGGTTGGTTCGCTTTGGGTGCAACTGGAACAGCAATTCACGTGAATTCGAGCATCACTTCCTGAGTGGAGAGGCAACAACAAGTCCAAACTGCCTGTTGAACCCCATGTTCTTCCCAGAAAGTATAAAGTCCACAAACTTGTGACGTGACAAGATAACATAACGTTGCTGACATTGGAAATCCTTTTGCCTTGCGCTCCTTTAGTTTGACCTCTTGGATGGACCAAATGCGAAAACTGTTGCCAGCTTTGGCCCATGCGGGTGTTTCCTGCACAGTGTATGTCCCTGGCTATATCTTTGAAATAACCACATACTTTCAATCCTTCAGCCCCTTCAAGAACACCAGCCAGCCGGAAGATCCGCCTCTCGCGCAGCTCCGGCCTCAATTCCAACGCGGAAACAGGGAAAACACAGAAGTGATGGGTTCTCTGGAACAAGGCAAACCTATTTGCGTGTTCGGCCAAGCAAGTAAGTTGTAACCTAGGTCCCGACCCACTTATAAGCTCCCCTCATTGGGTGATAACCCAAGTGGCTAACCACAAACACTAACTTGGCCGAACTTCCAAGGGGAACGATCCGATGTCGACTTTGCCCGAGCGCCAGGCTCCATGTACGTCCCGCCCGCGGCCTGGCCGCTTCCAGCGCGGGGGATGGCCCCCATTTTCTCGGCGGGCTCGTGACATGCGACACTAGCCTTGTTTTAGACAGTGCACCATACCTTCCTTAACGCAAAGCAATAATGGGATCCCCTGACAGAATGGCACGGTCTTGCTTTCTTAAGAATGTGACACATATGGGAATGTCTCACAAATGGGGAACCCCCCTTTTGGATGGTTTTAAAGGAAAACCAAAAGGACACCCACCACTCGGAAGGGGCCCCTCATTTTGAGACACACGTCCCCGCTCTATCACAAGTGATCGCCAAACGCCGGGTAGTGGGTGCGATTTTCGGTCGAGTCTAACCCTGTTAGCACCACAGCTGCACAAAATATGGCCGCGCTGTTGCACACTGACCCCCCTATCCGCGAAGGCGCTTCAAAGTTGCAGCCCCCAGTGACAACAAGGATATCCGGAAATCGGGAACAATGTGCGCAACTGGAGAAGCAAATCGGCCAGTTGTATGGGCTCGTTATTCTCGCAAAGAACCAAAATAGCCGGCCACGAGTTTTCTTTTCAACAGTCCAATCCCCACGTCAGGGTCACAAAAAAAAGAGAACAGGCCCCCTCGTGGGACTTGCCGACAGTTCAGTTTTTTCTTATGTATAGGCGTCAAGGACGGGGCTATATTATCTGGGGTAACCCCCCCACATGTTTCTTCCATTGGCTGAACCTTTATAGGTGTGCCAAACTGAACGTCCATTACACACTTCCGAAAAGCAGCGCGAGTTGCGCCAAGTGGAAGAACCTGGCATGTGCCTTTGCCCTCTCCATGCCCAATTTTTCCGATGTGTTCCAAATTACCAGAGCCACGCAAACGACAAGTCAATATATATGTAAATGTATGTAAATAAAACACAAAGATGGTTCAACCGGCCCTTTCCAAACCGAGAACCTTCAACCCCAAGACATCAACGGCGACGGGTCCCTCGGAAACCCCGCCTGGCGCTTGGCGAAGCTCTCGTCCTCCACAATCTCAGCGAAGGGCAGGCCGCGCCACCTCGAATACGGCCAACCCCCCAGGTTGGACTGCCACCGTCCCCCCCCCTATATATACATATATATATATGTGTATATCATATATATATATATATATATATCATATATATATATATATATATATCATATATATATATATCATATATATATATATCATATATATATATGTGTCTACATACACATGCATACAACGATTTTCTTATTCGCATCGGTATGCCCTCAAGAGCGGAACGCTGGTTAAACCGCACTTCGCGGCTTCCAAAAATGAATCTGTTCCGACTTGGCTAGAGCTTCACCGCTGGAAACTAGGCACGCGTTCTGCTTGCGAAAAGCACCGAGAACCTGCTCCATTGTCAGTTTCAAACCCTCGCCTCGCACGGCCGACCTGGACCAGGCGTTCGTGAAACACAGAAACATGACCCCCCACAACCCCCACACCTCCGACCACACACCCACACCCACCCACCCACCCACCCAACCAACCCCACCCAACCCCACCCAACCCCACCCAACCCAACCCAACCCAACAACCCAACCCAACCCAACCCAACAACCCAAACCCAACCCAAACCCAACCCAACCCAACCCAGCCCAACCCAACCCAACCCAACCAAACCCAGCCCAACCCACCCCGCCTACCGCACACCCCCAAGCACGGACAGCATGTCTCGCAGCCCCAAACAAGTGTTTACGAGGCTTACCCAAGCGTATATACATATGTTAATAGTTGTTCATTCATTCATTCATTCATTCATTCATTCATTCATTCATTCATTCATTCATTCATTCATTCATTCATTCATTCATTTATTCATTCATTCATTCAGTCAGTCAGTCAGTCACTCAGTCATTTCTTCCTTCCCTTCCTTCCTTCCTTCCTTCCTGCCTGCCTTCCCCCCTCCCTCCCTCCCTCCCTCCCTTTCTTCCTTCCTTCCTTCCTTCATTCATTCATTTATTCATTCATTCATTCATTCCTTCATTCATGCATTCATTCCTTCATTCATTAATTCATTCATTCATGCATTCATTCCTTCTTTCCTTCCTTCCTTCCTTCATTCCTTCCTTGCTTCCTTCATTCATTCCATTCATTCATTCATTAATTCATTCATTTATTCATTCATTCATTCCTTCATTCATGCAGTCATTCCTTCATTCATTAATTCATTCATGCATTCATTCCTTATTTCCTTCCTTCCTTCCTTCATTCCTTCCTTGCTTCCTTCATTCATTCCATTCATTCATTAATTCATTCATTTATTCATTCATGCATTCAGTCAGTCAGTCAGTCACTCAGTCATTCCTTCCTTCCCTTCCTTCCTTCCTTCCTGCCTGCCTGCCTTCCCCCCTCCCTCCCTCCCTCCCTTTCTTCCTTCCTTCCTTCCTTCCTTCATTCATTCATTCATTCATTCATTTATTCATTCATTCATTCATTCCTTCATTCATGCATTCATTCCTTCATTCATTAATTCATTCATTCATGCATTCATTCCTTCTTTCCTTCCTTCCTTCCTCCCTCCCTCCCTCCCTCCCTCCCTTTCTTCCTTCCTTCCTTCCTTCCTTCCTTCCTTCATTCATTCATTCATTCATTCATTTATTCATTCATTCATTCATTCATTCATTCATTCATTCATTCATTCATTCATTCATTCATTCATTCATTCATTCATTCATTCATTCATTCATTCATTCATTCATTTCTTCATTCATGCATTCATTCCTTCATTCATTAATTCATTCATTCATTCATTCATTCATTCCTTCCATCCATCCATCCATTCATTCATTCATTCATTCATTCATTCATTCATTCATTCATTCATTCATTCATTCCATTCATTTCATTTCATTTCATTTCATGTCATTTCATTCCCTTCTCACCAAGCGGCTGACAAAAAGAGCCGAAAGGGCCCCTGAAGTTCAGAAGTCAGCTCGCCTCTGATTGTTTGGTGGTCCCCCACGTGGTCCCCCATTTGCGAACATACCCATGCATCCTTTTCTTGGGTGCTCGGCCAAGTTAGCAAGTTGTTGGTAACCTAGGTAAAAACCCACTTTGTTCATCCCCCCAGTGGGGTTAGCCCTGTTATTGCTGGGTTGCAACCGTAGTGTCTAACCACTTACCAACGTTGCAGGAATCCAAGTGGTGATCCTCAGGGTTGTAACCTTGGTAATTGTTCATCTCAGCCGCCCAGTTCAGACCCACTAGTCAAAGGTGATCACCTTTTGGACCCATGACGACCAAAAAAAAATCAAACAGGGTCAAAGGTGGATTCGCTTTGGGCAACTGAGTCATAAAGACTGAACATAGTATTGGTGAGGTTGGGGGTTTCCCATTTACCCTCAAATCCAAATCCAAACCAATCCAAACCACCAAAGGATCGACGTGGTCATCATTTCTGGGCCTCCAAGAAACAGGTTCCCCATAAAACCCAACAAACATCAGGTCTAGGGCAACTCACCTTCAGTGGGCCAAACATGCCATGTTTAAAACCACCATGGACCAACACAAGGTCAGTTCAAAAACCCGTGCAAACGCCTGGCCAGACGCTGGCTGAGCCGTTCGACCAACTCTGCGGTCTTGTGATAGAAGGTCGCTACAAAGCCTGTAGACAATAAAGACAGCTAATAATTTGTGAACCCGGGAAGAGGGTCTTTTCGAGGACCCTGAAAAAGGTCTGCGTTGGAGCCAACATGGCCTCAATGATTGTTAATCTGCCACCCGGAGTCATCCCTCAGGCGGCCCTGCAAGAAGTTGACTTCAAACCTGGGCCACGGGAGAAAGCGACATCTGTGAGTGAAACTCTGGTCATGCATTGCCGCGCTGTGCAAAAAGCGCTTTTGCAAGTAGGATTGGGTTTGGTGCGCAGAGTTGCAAGGGTTCGGGCTTTGCCTGGGCTTACCTAAGTTTTGGGTCTCGAGTTTTGGCAGGATTCAAGATTTCAGGTTCTTAGGATCATAACTTGTGGGTGTCCGCCTTTCAGGTTGTGCTTCTTGTCAGTAGAGCTTCAGTCGAGCTGTTTTCTTCAGTCGAGCGGAAGCTTGAGCTGTGCAGCGAACCCGATGGAAACCACTGGCGTTGAAATCAACACATCGTTGAAGCTCCTTTTGCCCAAGTGGGCCAGCCCCTTTCAACTTGCAACCACTGCAACCACCTGCTTTGAACCACCCGAATTCAGCTTCTTGCAACTGAACCATTGGTTTCCCTTTAAACAAGTCCTAGGTATCCCACCCCTTTGGCTACCCATTGGTTAACCAGAGACTGAATAATCCTGGGCTCCACTCAAAGCCCCCCGCTGCATCTAATCCAATTTTCAGCGTTCCCAGGATGCATCCCAGCACCACCTGCTTTACAATGACTTCTAAATCAGCTGAATGTCAAATGGCCCAAACCTGGGCATCCTTTTTCAGGTTGCCCTTTGTTGGGCTAGTTTAACAGGACACCAACAATAAAACTGTCCTTCACGGTACGGTGGTCCCCCATTTGCAAACATACCCATGCATCCTTTACTTGGGTGTTCGGCCAAGTTAGTAAGTTGTTGGTAACCTGGGTTGTAACACTTGTTTCGTGCCCCCCAGTGGGGCTAGCCCTGTTATTGCTGGGTTGTAACCAAAGTCGCGAACCACTTACTAACCTTGCAGGAATCCAAATAGTGATCCGAAGGGACGACTCCGATAGTTGTAACATGGTAATTGTTCATCTCAGCCGCCCAGTTCGGACCCGCTAGTCAAAGGTGATCACCCTTTTTAGGACCATGACTGAACATGGACCAACAAGGGAAATCCAAAAACGGTGAAAAGGTCGATTCGCTTTGGGCAACTGAGCCATGACCGCGGATGGTCGAGAGACCGGGACCCGCGCCGATGTCTGGAGCGGATGATCCAAACAAAGGCGCCGGCGGCCATGAAGGCGGGGCCTAGGCCATGCGAAGCCGAAAAAACACCTGAAACCACCCGCACCCGAACCTCTCGCTCGACGAATGTCCCAAAATTTCATGGGAACGGCTGCTGTTCAACCAAAGCCAAGAAGAAACACCCAGATCTTAGAGATCTGCTTTGGGGAACGCCTGGGTGTTGCCTGATTGGGGCCCTACCAAAATGGCCGAGTTCCTTTGGGCTTCCATTTTACGTGGCCGGAGCTTCACAAGCAGTGTATTGACTGGCGCAGCCGTTGAAAGCAGTTGAGCGAACGTTCGAGAACCAAAGGTTCGCGGGACAAGCCAAGAGATGACAAGAGGGACTTGGCCTGTCAGCCCAGGCAACCATCGGAATGCCTGGGAATCGAAGCAAACGCGACAGCCTTCTATCCAGGGATCCAGCGATCCAAGTCCAAATTTGTCAAAGAAAGCCACCAGTGAGGACACCGACAGGACCGACGCGTGAAGCTCTATGCTGGGATTGCCCCCGCACCACATTTGGGAACCGTTTTGCAAACATGTCATTCCTGCTAGTACCTTTCTACTTGGGTGGTGGAAATGTTACAAAACCCGATGGGCTTCTTGCAGTGCAAAATGCCCATAAGAAACCAAGACGCATCCCAAAAGCAGGGCTCCACATACTTCCCCTCTCAACATCCCCCAAAAGAAACTGACATTGAACTAGCTCAAAAGGTGCCGGTTGGTTGAGTACCACCCGAGGGGCAATTCAAAAAACCCTGAAAAAGGAAACACCAAGATGGGTGTGTCTGAACATAGATAGGAGACGCTTCAAATGCTGATTGCCCTTAAAACCACCCAAGAAGGCCTCAGAAAAAGATCAACCAAAATATGGCTACGTCTTTTTGTTGAGGGTACCCTCCCTTCCTGGGGTAACTTGAAAGGGACACCAAAGGAACACGGAAAACCCACCCATTTTCCGGTGCCATAGAGACAAACCCATCCGACTGGGATCCCACTCCGGAGCTCGTGGATTGCTTGTAAAGCACGCCAACCATCAAGGCCTCACTCGCTTCACCGGGCTGCTAAAGGGACGGCAGGGACCCCAAGGTTTGCGCAGTTCGGAGTTCGGACCCACAAGTAAAAGGTTTTGGGGTGGCTAAAAATGGTTGCCAAAAATGGTTGAGTCTGAAAGGGAAAAGGGTCGATTCGCTTTGGGCAAGTGCGTTTGCGGACCGTATCACCTGATGCTTCAATGCCGAAGTGAAGCCTAAGTTGCTCTCAGTTGAACAGCACTCGTGCCATGGCTGCCTGAAAAGAAAGACCTGATGGTTTGTCTGAGGGTCTTCACTGAAGGGACCATGGGTATCCCTGACCCGAGCGACCACGTCTTCTTTGACCATGGCATGGTCTTTGCATCACAGACCGGCTGTTCTCGGACTCGTATATTGTCTTTTGAGGGTATCACTCAAGAGTGGCACCCATAAGGTCAAGTGATCAAGCGACAAGCACTAAAGTTGTCAAGCTTGCCAGTAGGTATTGCGAAACTAACAAGCTTGCCACATCTGTTTGTGCGCTTCACAGGTCGTTTCAAGGTGAAAGTCCATGAGGTAGACCATCCGGCCACTGCCTTGTGGGCCCCAGAAAGCACTGAAGTTCCTTGACTCAAAGCAGGAAATGACATCTGCAATCAACGGGCAGTGCCCCGAACAAAGTACACGCAACATACCCTCGTAAGCACGTCCCTGAGCAACCCTGGAGGAAACTGCCAAAGCCACCCCAAAGCTAAGGCAATAATGAACCATCAACTTGAGATACAAGTTCGGTTTCATTCCGGCAACTGAGCTTTGCTGTCTTCTGCACCCTTATCATTTCCGGCTAGGGATCTTGACCTTCTTGCTAAAAGTACCATTCATTTTTGCCATTTCGGATCCAAAAGGAAAGGTCGGGATTGTAAATATGTATGATACATATATATATATATATATATTTCCCCAGATAGCTGAAAGCTATACGGGTTCTAACTTCTAATAACAAGGGGAAAGTGATTTGCAAGATTGATGGGAGGGTGCTAGGGGGCGTGCAGCTGGGGTGCTGGTGTAGGTGCTGTTTCGGGTACTGTTTGGGGCGCTGTTTGAGGTGCTGGTGAGATTGACGGCCGGGTGCTAGCGTACATGCAGGTGACGGCGCGGGCGCATTTTTGCAAGATTGACGGTAGGGTGCAAGCAGGCATGCAAATTGGGGTGCTGGTGCGGGTGGTGCTTTGGGATGCTGCTTTGTTGGTGTGCGGTTAGGTGCTGGTAACGGCGCGGGCGCATTCTCGCGAGATTGACGGCTGGGTGCTTTGGGGGTGCAGTTTGGGGGTGCAGTTTGGGGGTGCAGTTTGGGGGTGCAGTGTGGGAGTGCTGTTCCGGGTGCTGTTCGGGGTGCTGTTCAGGGCGCACGGGGGCATGCAGTTTGGGATGCTCTTTGGGGTGCTGTTGGAGGTGTTCGTGACGGGGCGGGCGGGTGTACAATCGTCGGCATGTTTTTCGCTATCGAGCTTCAAGGTGGAATATTGACTGGATGTTGCCAGGGTTGGTATATCTCTGTATATGTTTGTATGTATACATGATCAGAGGTCTGGGTCTCGCCAGCCCCCTGTGGTTGAGGATTGGTTGGGGTCCCCCTTTCTTGTATGGAGTGGATGCAGGCGGGGATGGTTAAGGTTGGTCAAGCATTGGGTAGGTTTGTGGGGTTGGGTTCAGGGTGAGGGTTTGTGATGGCTTTATGGGTTCGATTCTATATAGATCAGCTTTGGGCTGTTTTAGGGCTTGTCCAGAATAAATACGGGCTGCTTTAAGGTGAATTCAGCGTGGTTTATGCGTATATATAAAGATAGGGGTTTCCTTGGGTTTGTCTTTCCAGGGAAACCAAACCAGCCATTTTGGAGTTGCTTATTCGAACCTGCCTGCAATACGTATTCTGTGGCTCATGACCATTGCTCCTTCAATAGGCACCTTTGCATAATGTGCTCCATCAGCGACGGACAATGTTCTTTGCTCCCGCACACAAATCGGACAAATCGGGGGGGGGGAAACCCCTAGAAACCACCAGCACAGGGGTCTTTTGACCATGGCATGAGCAGACCAATCCGACCGGGGACCCGGGCCACGTAGATCAGCAGTCCGTAATGCACCTGGCTTCGCCTACTGAAGTGGGTTCCTTCGGCACCAACCTCCAAGAGATGACTAAGTGAACAAAATTGCATTGCCCAAAACGCGACCTTTGCTGAGAGTACAAGAAGAACTCCCAACGAAACTCGCCAAGATGAATTGGCCTTACCCAAAGGCGATGCTTAGGGGCGCGAAATAGAGCTGGGGTCCTGTGGGTGGACCCCAGCAAATGACATACCGACATACCTAGCGGAAACACCCCAAATGAGGTTTCATTAATGGCTCCCTGTTTGGGCTGTGGACAAATTGACATGCGGCACACGTTGTGCGGCAACCCCGCCACTGTTCAGAGATACTACAGTGCAACCACGTTCCTGCACGGATGAGGCGCCAGTCACGTAACAACATGGGGTTTCCACCTGCGTTTTTCTTCGTGCGGCTCAGCCATGTAATGCTTATGATGGTTCCACACGTAGGTTCACGCCCGGCTTGCTTGATGGCCTGAAGGCAAGGCGCGAGAGGATGGACCTGACATGCACCCAAACCAACGCCTCGAAATAAATTTGCTCTTGGAACTAAATAAACCTGAAGCCTTGAACAAACAACCATCTGATACTGCGCAGCATCCGTGCTAAGTTCGGGTGGCCAATCTTCAAAGGTCTATCCCCTCTTATTTTGGGGGGAGGCGGGGGGTATATAGGATTTCTCCTCTTTGTGTAGGATGTTACCATTCCCGTCAACGGTCCAAGGTGTGTAGGCTCCAGGTTGGCAATACTAGGTCCCGATCAGTTCACAGAATTGCTTCTTGTTTCCCCAAGAGGACATGCAAAACAATTAGGTTGCCCCTGGCTTGAGCGGGAAATGGCGGGGGGGGGCATGTCCTCCACCTGACATGGCTCTGTCACAACTTTTTGAACTTCAAATGAATCGTTCTAAACATGACGCCAATTGAATTGTTGCTAAGTTCGACACATTCCAACTGGCGGGCGGGGACTGAAGGACCAAAACCATACGCAGGAAAGGATCCTTCACGCCCTCCACTAGCAACATGGGAAAGTATCCGTCCGTGGCTTCCTGGGCTGGGAATTTCGGGTCTCACCCAAACAACATGTGCTGTCTATTGTCTATAGATGTCCCTTGGAACACAATCCAAAATGGACTCCCCCTTTTTTTTCCGGAAACACCCATCTGGACACGCACGCTAACAAAAGGCCAATATCGTTCCAGAAGCAATGAGCGTCCAACAGTGCCATGCAATGGTCAATATTAATTGTGCCCCTCAAAGTCAATAGATGTTTGGTGAGAACGACTCATTCTCTTACGGCACTCTGTTGACTGTCGTCCGCTTTATTTGTCTAGTTGCCGGTTAGTAGCAACCGGTGCTCATGTGCTCATGTGTCAAACCTTGCGAAAAGGGATTGAGGGACCTAAGCCGGCATCACAAAAGCTCCACCCAAACTCCCCAGAGCCCCGCATGGGAAAGCTGCCGCACGAAGAAGACGCCGCCCAAGTCGGATTTGGGTAGCTCAGCCTGCAGCACAAGCAGCGCTGTGAGCCATGGAGAGGTCATGACCATCTACCCATAGCAAAAGGGGAATAGACAATGGGCTGGTTGGAAGCCTTTAATTTGCGCCTTTGCTTGTCTGGAGGTCAGCCATGCCCTGCTCATTTGCTTATCCCTGAAAGTCAGCCAGACAAGAAGTTACCACCAACTATTCCGTCTCGAACTGCCTTTTTGTTCGTTTTGTCTCGAAGGGATACTATAGGCGGGGTACTCTAGGTACGGCGAATAGATTTTGTGCAGGAACTTGCCAGGACGTCCTAGAAGGCGTTTGATCGCTTGTTGGAAGGCAATGCTTGGAGTCTGACCTCTAGCCAACATCTTCCAACTTGCTGGACAACTGCTGCATGTAGGCCACTGTTACGAAATGATGGACTGCTTGTGGTGGAGGTCTCCAGTGGGAAAATGTGCCAGGGCGATAGCGACTTGCCGATATTCAGCATGGTTGTCAAACTTCAGTTGTCTGCAGGACCCGGAAATAAACGGGTGACCTTTTGGACCCATTAAAAATGGACCAACACAGGGAAACCAAAAAGGTCAACAGGTCGATTCGCTTTGGTCAAGTGAGAACAACTCTACTAAAGTCACCAACCCTGGCAACAAGTGCTGGCTCGGTCACAAAGCAAAATTACACAGCCCCAATTCGTTGATCCATGACTCGGAAGGACTTGGGGATAGGCTGATATTTTCCCTCACATCCAAACAGGTGGGTATTTCTAGTGGACCCCCCTTCCCCGTTCTCGTTTTGGGGATGTGTGTTGCCTGGTTGCTTCTCATTGAATCAAGTGCAGCATTGTTCCCCTCTCAGAGCTTTCAATTTTTACTGATGCCTGGGAATGGCTCCAACGTGGACTCACAGGTTCAACGACCGAGTGGTTTCCCCAACTTGCTGGCGCTCAGTAGGGAATGACCCAGGGTTTGGGAATGAACCGGAAACCATAGGGTATGGTTTGTAGGGGGCATTCCCTCATTCCCTGCTGAGCTGGAATCTGTCATGTGTCAATGACACAACGAGCTTTGTTCCCATGCCAGCGCCCGCTGAGCACCCCACGTACACCAGCAAATACCCGTAAATCAGCCTCAGCCGGGTTGTTCGGAGTGCCCTCGGGGCATTACCTGGATTCAAGTCGAAAATTCGTGAAACTAGTAAATTTCCTGTGTTCCTGAGCTTTACAAATCTAGCCGTGCTTTTCAAAGGATTTCCGCCCAGGACTCTCTTACTGTACCCACAAGCCTGGCATGTCAGAGGATGCCTTTGGGAGCCCTCCCCCTTCTCCCCCCCTCCCCAATCCAATGCCCCCAATGGTAACCCCCCCCCCCACCCCCGGCAACCCGGTATCATGTGTGGGCACAACTCAAGCGGTCAAACCAATGGACTCGAAAATGTCAGAATAGGGGGCCCTGTTCTAATTGTGTTCCTTTGGGTTTCCCCATAGACCACAAAGGGTAAGGGTACCTTTAAAACGTCACAAACCCATAGTATGTCAAGACTGGTTGGTGAGAAGGCAAACACTTCGAATGTTCAACCTGTCTTGAAAAACACGCACGCTCGCACGCACGCGCACAAATCAAAGAAACACGAAAGTGGAAGCAGGCTTCTCCAGGAATGAACTTGCCTATCAATTTTGCACTGACACAACTTCCATGTTTCATTGATAAAGTTCAACGGCTACGCTCACTTCTTCACGTGTGCCACACATCATGGCTGTAGCCATGGCAAGCGCCTTCGTGAATAGGTGGTTGGCAATCGCCTTTGAACTAAACTCTGCTAGGCGACTGCAGGCCGGCCTGCACAGCATGAAGTTCAAGCAGACCAACAGAAGGATCACCGGCGCAATGCAGCAGAACACCAGGCCGATGACCAGGTTTACCGCCTTAGGAAACTCGATCCCAGCGACTCTCAGAAGTTCAGTGGCCATTGGGAAAACAGGGCACCCCTTTTCTGTTGATTTGAACGCAAAACCCCTTCCTCCCAAAAAAGTTCAGTGGCCATTGGGAAGAGGGGAACCGCTAAGGGGCGCAGAAAGGGGAGATTGTAATATCGGCAAACTTCTTTCCAAGCCTCTCCAATCATGGCTGAAAACCAATTGGTGTTTCAGCCATAGTTGCTGTTCAAACCATGGATGTTCCAACTAATGGATTTTCTAACTAATGGATTTTTCAACCATGCTTTAATCGCTGTGAGTTTTCTCCTGATTCATCTGTGCTGGTCCTTACTTTCCAAGTTGCTAGCCCTCCAGTCCAGTACGGACTTCTCTGACAAAAGTCAGGATCTAAAGTCCACCATGCACAAGGCCTGGGTTGTTTGATAGACCCATGCTATTGATGACACTGTCTGCAACTCTTTCTCTCACGGTGTGTCTTTTTGAGGGTACCATGTTCTTTGGCACTACAGGAAAACTACAAGGAAACAGAATATTTGGGGGTCCCCCTCAAACACAAACACCCATAAGTCCACAAGAACTGAAATAAGAATTGGATTCCCCATGAAGGTCCCGCAGGTCCACGACACTTCTTAGGAGTTGTAAATATGGCTTTGAAGGGACAGTCACCTGGACCTGGATGTGTGGCACATTCTGCCCACCAGACGCCCGAGCCCAAGCCAAGGTTTCCACAGCGGAAAGACATCCATCTCGTACTTCAAGCGGCGCTCTAAGAACCAGCTAAGAAGCTCCTTAAACTCATGCTGAACTCTTCGCCTTCATATTTTTTTCTCTTCTAACGCTCCCTAAAGCCAGCCCTTGTTCTTTCTTTGGAGGTCTTTGGCGGCCTGTGACGCCCTATGAGTCCAAGGGGTACGCTATGATCCTCCGCAAAAAGTGTCAGACTTCCACTCGCCGCCTTCCGTCCCACGGCCTCACGGGGCCCCGGGCCCAGCGCGCGCTGCGGGACCCGATGCCGTAGTAGTCCTCAGGCGAACCGGTTCTCGCCCTGTGGTTGGACAAACCATGGCGACCCACCTGATCTTTTGAGGTCTTCGGGGGGCTTGGGGACCCTCATACTTTGTTTCCCTGTGGATAGACAAAAGCCCCTTCGCAGCGGTAGGTGTTGCATCCCAGCTTTCGTAGGGCTTCATCCATCCCAACTGGTGCGAAGTGCATTTGGTCCATCCACACAGTAGACCCCAAAGACCGCAACCCGTGGTTTGCTGCGCGCCATTTTGGGTCAGGAGATTGGAGGACACATAGTCTGGGCTTGCAAAATTTACTCTGGGAGTCCATAGCACGAGGCAAGCAGGAGGGGTGAATTGCACAGAGCTATTGGGTAGAGGCCGGCACTACAAAAAAATGTTGAAAGGTCTGTTCTCCTTTGTTGTTGGACACAGCAAAGGGCGTGGCCAAAAGGTTGTTCGACATGGAGGGCTCCTTCTGTATCCTCAAACGGGAAACACCAGGAAGGAGACCGCTTTTGAAACCCAAAGGAATTATCCTATAAAGAACCTGTCACAAGGGCACACATTTAGTTCTGGAAAGGAATAAAGGACCCAAAACCCATTTACTATCTGGCTTGCTTTTCAGGGCCAAAGCAACCCCGAAGGATGGCTTTTAAAAGCCGACCCCTTGCCGTTCCTTGGCAGCTGATGTGAAAGGGGATTCAAAGCCCCGACCCAGGAATCCATAAACTTGTCCTATTGAGGGGCGATCCCTCAAGAGATGAACCCCCGACCAAATTAGGAAAATTATATAATGGTTGCTTAGCACACTGCTTCACACCAAGTTTTGCAACTAGTTGATGTTAAAGCGAAGTTCATCTTACCCCTACTTGGTGGTTTGGTTTGGTGGTTTGGACATTAGGGGGGACCTTCCCCATTTGGTATCAAAAGGAACTAGAGTCCAATTCCCAAAAATCACCAAGCTGGCGGTACCTGAGAAACCCTAGCTAAAAAGAAGAGAGCACCCCTAGAGTCTATTTCTGCAAACCACCAGTCTCGGGATACCCAAGAAACACCGCCAAAAAAAGAGAGAGCAATCACCGAAGCAGCCCGCGTCTGCTCTTCTGCGCCTCATCTTCCTCGTCGCTGAGCTGTGTCGCCTGGGGCTCCGAGTAGACCATGCGCCTTCAGCCGAGACCGGTGCTCGAATCGAGTGAGGGCAGCGCAAACCCGGTTGGACGAGGCAGACAATGAAGCCAACAAAACGAGGAAGAAGAAGCAGCAGAAAACCAAGAGGATGAACACCAAGTTTGGTTGGGTGACCCTAAATGGGTTCTAGGATGCTTCACACTTGAAGGTCTTTTGGTGCAAGCTGGAACCCGATTATAAGGACTTGTTTAGGGTTCCCTGATTGCCTGATTGAATTCATCAAACAAAGCTTGACACCAGCGAGCAAAAAAAAAAGAGGGAGGGAGGGAGGGAGAAAGGGAGAGAGGGAGAGAGGGAGAGAAGAAGAGAGGGAGATGTGGCGAGCGAGAGGGAGAGAGATAGCGAGAGGGAGAGAGAGAAGAAAAAAAAAAAGAAGAGAGAAATAGAAAGAGAGACAGAGAGAGAGCGAGGGAGACAGAGAGAGGAGAAGAGAACGAGAGCGAAAGAAAAAAGGAAGGGGAAGGAGAAAGTAGAGAAAGAACAAGGAGAAAGAGAAAGACGAAAAGCGACGAGAGCGAGAGAATAAGAGAAAGAGAAAACACAAAACAAGAGACGAGATAACAAAGGAAAGAGAAAGAGAAAGATCAAGAAAAAGAACAACGAGAAAGAGAAAGAAAGGGGAAGAACAATCAGAAAGAGAGTGAGAACGAGAAAGAGAAGGAGAAAGATGCCGAGAAAGAGAAACGTAACGATAAATATTATGCGAAAGCAAAAGAGAAAGATAAAGCAAAAGCGGAAAAACAAAGAGAAAGACACACAGAAAAAATGTATTATTATTGTTTAAAGAAAGAAAGCAAGAAAGAAAGAACAAACGAAAGAAAGAAAGAAGCACAAACGAAAGACAGAAACAAAGAAAGAAAGCGAAATAAAGTGAAATAAAGTGAAATAAAGTGAAATACAGTGAAAGAAAGTGAAACAAAGAAAGAAAGACAGAAAGAAAGAAAGAAAGAAAGACAAAACAAAAAGATAGAAAGAAACAAACATGAAACAGTGAAGGAAGGAAGGAAGGAAGGAAGGAAGGAAGGAAGGAAGGAAGGAAGGAAGGAAGGAAGGAAGGAAGGAAGGAAGGAAGGAAGGAAGGAAGGAAGGCAAGCAGGAAGGAAAAAAAGACAGAACAAAATAGATGAAGAAATGAAGAAAGCAGGACATAAGAGAAAAACAGAATGTAAATAATAAGAAGGATAAGGAACATATAGAAGAAGAAGAAGAAGAGGCATTAAAAGAGCAAACAAAGAGCGAGAGAGAAAGAGAGAGAGAGAGAGAGTGAGAGGATAAACAAAATGAGAATGGGAAACGAGGCGTGCTCCAACCTACCGTCATTACATGATTGGACTTCCGCCTCCCGGCGTCGCCGGCTTTCTTGGCACTGGAACTGAGGCAGCTCTCCTTCAGAATTCATGCACCTGCGTGTGATCCTCTTTGGCAGGTGACTTTAAAGGCAAGGCCCATCCAAAAAGCTAGAAAAGAGGAAGCAACCCACTGATTAAAGATTGGTCCCAAACCAACATCATTAGTATTAGGCTGTCACATTCTCACAGAATCACAAGGACACTTCCCCCTCTCTGCAAAAGGGATTCCGTCCCGTCCAGGCTTGGGGAGCAGGCAGCATGAGGAACTTGATCAGGTTCACATACCGGGTGAGGTTCACTGCGTGAGTCACCTGCAATGGCTCGTCTCAGGTGGCAACATTAGATGCGCTTCCTTTCGGCTCCCTGAACAAAATATCTAGGTGTGCCCCCGCAAAAGACGCGCATTTGCACGCTGTTCCCCGCAACTGGCTGCGACGTCCATACAGAGAGTAGTCTGAATTTACCAAGCTCATCCGCCCGAAATTTGAATGACTCAAGTTGCTCAAATCACCACTAAGCAAACTCGCAGCCATGAATACTTGCTGAGTTCAGAAAAACAACAAAGGCGACACACACACACACACACACTCACACACACGCACGCACGCACGCACACACGCACGCACACACGCACGCACGCATGCAAACACAAACACAAGCACAAACACAAACATAAGCACAAACACAAACACGAACGCAAATGCAAACACAAACGCAAGCACAAACACAAACCCAAACACAAACACAAACCCACACACACAAACACATACACAAACCCAATCACAAATACAAACACAAACGCAAACACAAACACAACCACGAACACACACACACAAACACAAACACAAAAACAAACACAAACACATACACAAACACAAACACACAGGGTCCTTAGGTCAGAAGCATTAACTGAGATGTCTGCTTTGATATGTATGATTGTTCTTTCGTGTCAAACCCACAAAAGGATCACGTGCGCTCAGGCGTCGTTATCATACGGCATCCTCGCACCCCACATTTGCAAGGATTTCTTTTGCAAAGAGGGCCTGAGCACTTTCATCTTTCTTGGTGGCAGAGTAATTAGGGAGCTACCGCTGTCACGGACTGAGATGCAGAAGATCGATTAGGACCTGAAAAGGTTCTCAGACCGCTCTAAGACCCCCATTTACAAGAAGGGTCTAAGAACCTTTGGAGGGGGCGCTAGGTCTTCCCCATAAAGCAAGATTCTTGCATCATGGGAATGCCTAATATGGAGGTGGCTACCGCCAGCACGCCTTGCACCAGTTCAAGCTAAATGAGAGCTATGACATGATTCTAAGCAGATCAACTCCACCCAAAACTGCAACAGCAGCTTGCCGCTATCAAATGCAAGTCTATACCGCTATCAATGCGAGTCTATAAGCATCTATAAGCCTTGCACTACTAAGGGGCCGGTTCACTTAGGGAGTGTGTCCAGGCAGCCCCTCCTTCTAGCCTCTTGGGAAGAATCATGGGCAAACGAAATGACCTCCGCCGGCCTGGACTACTTCAACTAGTCGCGCTTGGCTCTGAGCTGCAAGCCCACTGCATGACCATGAAGTTCAGGTAGAAATGGCTCGCCTGGGGGCAAAGGGAGCTTGTGGTCTTGGGCTGGGGGAACGAGAGCGTTCCCAATTGGGCGATGCCTGGGAACCTTCTGAAAATGAATGAAGCCATGAGACAACTTGCGGCACAAGCCAAAAACAGGTCCAGCCCAACCAAAGCCCTTGAACGTGGCCCAACAGTTGGATTGAAACAGGCGACCACTGGCTGTGGTGAACAGGGTCTTGTTGAGGGTTGTCCCCCCCCCCCTCTGGGGGGTTGCTAGCTGGGAAAATTCACCAGGCCATAAGAAACACGGCCTACCCTCCCATAGGCAAACACTGAAGCTCACAGGGGGATGTTGGTATTCCCATCTGGTGGGTTCCATGATAGAGGACTCAGTAGGTATTTGTTCCAATGATTGAGCATTTTTCTTCGCATTCTTGGGTCAGCAACACTCATACAGGCGCAGTTTGAAGATAATTCCAGGTTGGGACCCCGTCCCGTGGTTTTTTCTTGACTCTCGAGGCGAGGGAGTCGCTAAAGGATTGGTTGGCAACACGGTTGGAGTGTTCTTCATGGGGAGTCTAGGAAAACACCTGCCAATTACGAGCTAGACCATTCTATCATGCGAACACGCTAGTTGAAGCCGAGGAACACAAAACGACCCCTTTTACAGGAATCTCCTCTTGGCAAACCTTTTTTTAGGTTCCATGTCAATTTGCAAGGGCGTAAATGTCTGCTTCGAAATCCGCAAAACGTCAACTCAGCTCTGGAGATCTCCCAAGAAGCCCTCAGCTGACCCCCAAAGTGGGCGGGCAAAAAGAAGCTCGCCGCCCGCGACCATGTCGACGGATGAATCAAGCTGGTGGGGTATTTCTGCATATCGCAATTGTACAAACAAACAAACAAACAAACGGGTGTGTTTTGAAATGAAAGAACCCCCAAAATGAGAGGTTTCCCTTTAGACTCCCTTATAAACCACCTGAACAAATCCGCAAACAAAGGCACACCCAAAAACAGTCCATGAAGCCTATGCAAGGTGGTTCCCTCCGCCCCCCCCTCACCAGGAACCGGTTTCACTCATCGCTGGCCATTTCTCCGCACGCCAAGGAGCGGAGGGCAAGTGGTTGGCTAACGTCCCGAAGATGGACATTGGCCTCCCGCGAGACCAATTGAGACTGCAGTGGACAAAAATCACGTCCCCCTGCGGTTTGCGGGTCCCCGACCCCATTTTTGGACTGCCCTGCAAGAAATTTCGTAGGGTTTCCCTGTGGAGGCATAGAAGGTCAGGATTCCTGGCAGACATGTCAATGTATGCGAATCCCTGATTGGATTGCTCTACTTTTTTGCATTGGCTTCTAGACTGCCACCCAAGCGTGTAGCATGAATGTTGCGCTGAAAATAGCGCCCAACCCTTTGTCACGCCCAATACCAGGGTTTTTCCCTGCAAATTCAATGGAGGGATGGGATGCGGCGACTGGCAGACTGTGCTGACAGGCGCAAGACAGTTAACGCATATCTGATAGCCCGCCCCTTTCAATTTGGCCTCTGGCTGGATATGTTGGCCAAGCACATCCAGCACCTTTTGGCTACAACCCAAAATCATGCGTATGATTCTGGCAGGGTCACAGCCCTTTTGCAAACCTGGGTAAGCCTCACAGTTGGTGTTCACACTCTCCAACTTTAGGGGGGTAAAAAGGGGAAGCAAGGGATCCGTACGAACAAAAGGGCTATGAACACGTCCACTCCGTGCAGATGTAAAATCACTCCCAAGCTCCCAGTTTTGTTGGGCAAGAGTTTACGGATCCCAACTTGGAAGCAAAACGGCCTTCGCACGATCTTCTCCAAGGCGATGAGGATGGAGCCCCCTATCGCAGTCACCTAGAGACAGAAGACCCCCCCTCCACAGAACACGAAACTCCAAGAGTATATACATGTATGTATCTATACTTTTTGGTGATCCGTTGAATGGGTTCTATCCATTGAATTGTTGGATGCGAAAGCACTCTTTTTTTTGCCGCAAGGAATCCAATTTTGATAAGGTGGCATTGACCGGGGCTTAGAACCCCACATTGAAACCAAGTGGGCGTGTCTTTTTTGTAGGATTTGGACCCCAAACTGGTGGTTGTCCTTTTGGCTTCCCGGAAAAAAAACCTACCAAAAAGGGGGGTGTCAACTCCAGAACACAAGGTCGAAATGTTCGGCCTGAAGCTCGTTCTCCAACAGGCGATGGTAGTGACGTCTGTGGCCAAACTTGGATGCTCGTCAAGATTGTGTTCAAATGGGAAATTGGGGACACCGGTTCTTCTATGTCGTTGGAAAGAGAACCAAAAAGAAACCCACCATTCCTGGCAACCTCCCTATTCAAAGCGACAATAGCACATTTGGATGTTTGTTGCCGGGTAAGTGTCTGTGTTTGGCCACTTGGGTCAGAAACCCCACTAACAGGGGTAACCCCCACTGGACGGGGGACTTGTAAGTGGGTTCTTACCTAGGCTACAGTCACACCAAAAACTTACTAACTTGGACCATTCAAGTAGCTAGGGATGGCTATGAATCCCCCAGGGAAAGTGGACAAATAGTGTGCAGGCTCCCACGAGAACTAAGAAGTCTTGACCACTGGCAGGTTGGAACACCAATATGTATCATACGCATAGTGTGGGCATAACTCCCCATGCAAAACATGTCCACCAAAGGGTACATCTTTGAAGAACCTCATGCACAAAAGGGGCTGTCGTAAGGCTGTGGACTCTCACATGTTGAGTTGCGCCCGGTCACGAGCTCGGTTGCTCCCTAGGCTCTGTTTCCTGCAATTAGGAAACCACAACATGGGGTTTGGAATGTATTCCAAAGGCAACCAAAAGAAGGTACTCAAAACAAGACACCACCAACCACGAGTGACCTGCCCAATTCTTGTCTTTATGCGCGATCGACATTCACCCAGCCTCTAAATCTGGAGGCATGAGACGTTCGGTGCCCTTGGACTGGCTCTGATTCACCGAGATGTTCGACGTTCTTGCAGATCCCACATAAAGCAGTCCCCCACAAAATGCTGGTTTCCCTTTGGTCGGAAAGGCAAATACTTTGAGGCGGCGAAGTTGCGTCTTTTAGGAACCCTGTTGATGGGGGTGGCATTCCCCCCCGCGGCTTTTCTGAGTTGGGCAGTTTCCCAGGTCGAAAGCGGCCGGCTCCAGGCCGCCGTGCGAGAAGAATGAAGACCACGAGGAACCAGAAGTACCAGGCCTCCAGCGAAACACCCCATTGTTTGTAACACCCCGTTGTTTGTTCTCGAGAAAACAAACACATTGGCGCGATCCTCTCTGGTTTATGTGGGAAATTTGTGGGCCGCCCCCCTCCCAGCCCAAGCCAAAGCATTGTCAGCTTGCCAGTGACTTTATGCATCGTGGCAACAACGAAAAACACCAGATCCACAGGTCCAGGCCGTCCAACGCGGGGCAAGCGACTGGATCCGGATCCTTCTTTCCCCTCGGAAACAATGCAAATTACATGATCCAACGACTCACGCATCGAGCTCTCGAAGGCAATCCAATGTATGAATTTCTGAATGAGATAAGAAGCGAAGAGAGACTACGGACTGGCATACCTGTCAGCTCTTGGCTGCAGGCATCTCTTCCTCCATCATTATACAGTTGCAAACACTCAGAATGTAGGAATGGATGATATGATGAAGGGTTAGCAACCGACATGCAGACTTGTTTGTACAATTAACATATAGTTGGTATGGTGTTGAAGTGAACAGAGGATAGATATTATTGTTTGGAGACGCTCTTTTCTATCACTCATTCCTGTCTATCACCTGACCTCTCTTAACCTGTCATCTGGTGGGTCAGGAATAAAGGGTCTCATTTCTTGGTGTCTTCATTCACTCAAAGGGAAAGGAGATGGAAGACCCTCTGCCCATTGACAACTAATCATGAAGGCGGAGGATAGCGAATCATCCCCTTCCTCTCTACCCTCTCCATATCTCTCCATTCTGTTTCCTACCTCCATGAGCAGGAAGCTTATCTCTTCTCCATTCACTTTCCCTCGCCATCTCCTGTCCGTTGGCGAGTCATGGGAAAGGAATGGGTGATGAAGAGATATGACAGCTAATTGTCATGTCGTTTCTCCACAATATTAACCCTGAGAATTAGCTGGTGCAAATGATCCCCTCAAGTAGGCATTTGGGTGTGACTCTGTAGAGCCCCCCCCCAAAAAAAAAGAAAAGAAAAAACGAAACACAAGGTGTTCCTTTGGTGTCCGGAGTGCCCCCCCAAGAAGACACACCCATCTCACATCTCGAAAACTGTCTGGCTCGTGTCCTTGCCAAACGACAACCGTATCGTCCTTCGTTGACTGGGAACGTGATCCACCAGAATCTGTCAACCTTCCCTGCGCTGTGACTGGGGTTCCAAGGTCCAAACGGGTTGTCAAGTGGCCTCGTCTGGGGGCTCATTAGTGATTTAGGAGGACCACGCAATGCCTATCACGGAATGGCACGAGCCCAGCGCAATCATTCAGAAAGCTCGAACAATGACGCCCAAAATGAGAAGGAAAAGACACCACGACTCCCAACATACTTGGAGAGACTTCGATATTGCAATTGGGAAATCCCTACGCTTCGCGGCTTCCCAAGCATGAAATGTGTAACATCGCAACTCGCGCCATACTGTGGATGGACGAAATCCACTTTGCGTTTCAAACCACCTCCCCACCGGTGCAAAGCGGCTTCCATCCATCCACAATAATTAGGGGAATAGGACAGGCGAGGTTTCATAGGAGCCCCTCAGCTCCTGAAAACGGGAGAGCTTAGGCCATGAGGCTGGGTCAAGGGGTCAGGCAAGTGGGCAGCGGCTCTTGTCGTGACGGTGAAGACGGTACAGTACCCTCCAAAAACACACATCAACTTTCTTCAGATGGACCAGGGCCATCCAGTGATGCTTCTCCATAAACTTTTACTAATGGGCATGTCTCGAACATCAGACCCCCCCCCCCTAAAATGGCAATGGTGTCCTGTTGCTTTCCTGAAAACCAACCAGAAAAGGGCACCCCTCCTTAAAACACACAGCGAAAACATGGGCTGTGCCTATGACATACCCACATACCCACCCTTTGGCCTGCAGCTTGGACTGCGCCCAGGCGTTCGCCTTCGGAGAAAAACAACATTGGCATCATTGGCGTCCTCTCCAGGCCATTGAAGCCAGGTTTCCTCTGGTCCATGGAACATTCAAGTTGTCCTCCCGGACCCCGTGAGGTTCCTTCCGTATGCGGATAGGAGGGTACCCCTTTCAAACGGAAAGTCCTCTCTCTTCCCGGGTCCGTTTGCGGAATGGAATTCGCCCGAGGAAACGTGTAGTTTTGGCGATCTCACGCCTCGGTGACCAGCAAACGTAGCGAGGTTGCTATAAGTTGCCCTCGTTTTGCTGAAACCTTACGAAGTGAGCAACCTCACAAAGAGAGCAGAACGTGTTCTCTGCTCCCTTCACATTCCCAAGACACATCCCGCCCAAGGAGTTCCCATGTCATCAAAGGACGCCTGCAAACAAATTTGGCAGAAGCTGGACCAATGGCTCGGTGGACACTGTGAGAGCCAGGGAAGAACTCAGGAGACGAGGATGTGTGTGTGTGTGGCTCGTCTTTCAGGAATCGGAGCTCCAAAATTGGGCAACGGCTTTCCTCTTGGTGTCCCTTTAAAAGCAACCAAAAGGAAGGTTCCCGCAAAAAAAGACGAGCCACCCAATGAAGAGTCTGAGGCCTCCGATTCTTCCAGCCTTCAGCGTGTAGAAGTTCCGAAAAATGAGCATCATCAACTCAGCCACACGCACACTCCAGATCGTGCGGCAATAAACATGCCAATAATAATAATGCAAATAATAATAACAATAATAATAACAATAATAACAATAACAATAATAATAACAATAATACTATGTATGATGATAATGATGATAATGATGATAATTATTAATAATTCTAATATTGATGATGAAAATCATAATAAGAAAAACAATAATAAAAGTAATAATAATAGCAATAATAACAATAGTTATGATGATAATGATGATTCTAATTCATAATAATAGTGATAATAATAACAACAATAACAATAATAAAATGTATCATGAGAATGATGATAGTAACTAATAAGAATAATGATCATAATAATAATATGTATGATAATAATGATGACAATAATTAATAATAACATAGTAATAGTCATAATAATCATAATTGACACAATAACTAATAATAATAAGTTTAATAAAAATAATGATAATAATAACAAAAATAATAATAATATTTATGATGATAATGATAATAATAATTATAGAATAATAATATTGTAGTAGTCATACTAATCACAGTACTCACAACAACAAATAATAATAAGAAGAGTAATAATAATAATACTAATAATAACACAATAACAATAGTAATAATAATAACAATAATACTGATAATAATAATAATAAGTAATAATGACAATAACAATACCAATAGCAATAATAATAATTACGACGATGATGATGATAAACGTAACCATAGTAATCATAATAATAATCATAATTCATTAATAATACAATAATACTACTGATAATAATAAAGGAGCAACCATGAAACAAATACAATAGTATTCATAGTCCCAATCCCCTTCCCCCGCGTTGGTCAACCCGATTGAAAACAAATCTCCGCTGTGGATGCTATCCACGCACTGGACTCGACTCGTGCCCAAGTCCCAAAGTAGCTGAGTACCCGACGCTTGGGAGGAAGCTGAGAAATATCGTCAAGGCCTCATGCGGATGGATGGAACACCTTCAGGCGTGGACATGGCTGTGGTACACTGGGGACGGAGATCGCCCTTTAGAATCTACTTTGCTACTTCCAGTGTCAACTTTCAAGTGGTATGCCCGCACCTTGTCAAAATAGCATGGAACCCAAGATTTGATAACTCCGGGTGACTTAACACCGTTTAGAGGGGGCCCTTCACTTTCGCAAGAAACAGGAGCCCACACGGGTGTTTCTCAACATAGGGGACCCCTTTTGGCTTTTGGGATGGTTTTAAGAGGAAATCAAAAGCAAAATGACCACTTGAATGGGTCCCTAACACACTCTTACAAATCAACTTGAAACCCCAAAACCGTCCTTTTAAGAGGAACCTCCTTTTGTGGGACCCCGTTTTGGGATTCATGTTATTGAGCCCACATCAATGTCAACTTGATCGCCGGCCTTCCAAAAATGAAGGGTACATGAGCCACGATCAAAATTCATTATGCTCCCACCTGACATGGAGTTTTGGTGAGTAACCCCCACGTCCTGGTAGTGTGGTGAGTGTGCCCCATGTCGAAGCACGAGGAAACCAACCATTTTAGGGACCGAATCCGAATTTGAGAAACATAGATGATGTCTTGTCCTTTAGCTTCCCTTTGAAGCAACCCTTTCAAGGGTACCTTCACACAAGACACACCCGCTTTCAAGCGAAAGTAGTGAAGCCACAAGGAAACCAACCTTTGTAGCTGGCCAATTCTTATGTTGAGAAACACCCACCCAACAAATGTATATTTATGTGGGGCTTTCAGGCGGGTTTCCACCAGTTTGGGGAGGCCCATATACCTTTTTTGAGACAGACCGATATACTCTCCTAGAACGGAAAAGGGGGGGTCCGATACCAAAAAACCAAGTGTGTTGGTGTTGTGGGTTCCGCCGGTACCCCGAAAATCCCGGTGTGTGTGTGTGTCCTTTTGTTAGGAGTGGTACCCCCAAACAATGGAGTTCGGTGTTCCTTTTCGTTTCCCTTAAACAAAGCAAAACAACACACACACACAGACAGAAAAACAACAACAAACCAAAAGAAAGGTGGGTTCCCTTAAACAAATAAAACACACACACACACACAACCAACAAAGAACCACGGGAGGTGACCAAGGCACCCGTCCGTCACCCCCCCCCCTCGACCCCCACCCTTTTTCCGGGTCACACCCCTCTGGGTGCAGCGCCAGAGAGGCGAGCAGGCCTTCGATGGCCGCCGCCAGCTCCGGCAGCCGCAGCACCATCTGCCGCACCTCGGGCCACGTCGCTTCGGCGCCGGCGCTTTGGGCGCTTTGGTCCTGGTCACAGCCCACAGCACCCCGCGCCCCCCGTGTGATGGACGCGGGAGGGGGGCAACATGTGGCAGCCACTTTTCATGTAGGCTATTGGATTCTGAGGGTTGGCTGCAAAATACACTCTCAGTGCCCATGGTACCCCCCCAAACAAGAAAAAAACAACTCCGGCGGCCGAAATCTGAAAGACAGAAAAGAACCCAGCTGAGTGGATTGGCCGAAAAAAGTGCAGGGAGCTTTTGGTTGGCCACAAACCGATCTAAACCCAAAACGTAACGACAGTCCAGGAACTCGAACAGTGAGCTTTTTGTCCGGCGCTCCCATGGCCCCCTGAAAACCTTCAGCGCTCCAAAAAAAAAGAAAAAAGTCACCAACAAGCCACCAGTTGACCTTCGGCCGCCAACTAAAATGTAGTAAACTGGCAGGCTAGAAATCGCCGGTTCCTGACATGGGAAACCCAAGGAAAGCATTTGTCAATGTTCGAAGGTGCGGTCTATGGGAGATAATACTTGTGATACCGAAATGTCATGCCCAGATTTGTGACTACTCAACTGGGATCCCCCGAAGGGTATCACAGGAAGTGAAAGCTCGCCGCCAGCAAGTTCTGTGATGCTGCGTGCCACAGCAGCAGGTGAACGTGTGGCAGCCCTGTGCCATGGTAGTGCTGGTGCCGTTGTCAGCAGCTGCCCGGCCGAGCCAAGAGCTCCGCAGTTGTGCACGCCAAATACCCGCCGATTTCCTTCACAAGGTGCAGCAAGCCCAGGCTCTCCAGGGCGCCGCTCTGAAGCGGGGCGCTACCGCACTGCTCTCCCCAACCCCCGCCCCCACCAATTTTCCACAAGTGCCTAACGCACTCACTGAAGGTTCTTTTGTGATAGGGCCACTCTAAGTAAGGACTCCCAAGTAGGGATCCCGGGAGCTCATTTTGCCCCAAGGTGAGTTCCGACACAAATTGCACAGCTGAGCTGTATTGACGTGGTGCTCACCAAGGACCAAAGCACCCTGCCCTCTGCCCTCGCTCCCAGTCGAGGTTGTGAAACACACACCACACACACACACACACACATCGCGTACTGTGGATGGATCAAGTCCACTTCGCACATTCTGATAGGTGGCTTGATAAAAGTTGTATGTTGCCCATCCACAACACAAAATCCCCATGTGTCAAAATAGGGATTGAGACCCAACATGATGGGGGTTTCACTGCAGGTCTTCCGCAATATGTCTTAAGCAAGCGAAACACCGGCGGAAAAGAGCGCGACGTTGAAGGTGGGAGCCGATTTGGACTTTTCTCGGTTGACTTGCAGGGATTGAGTGAAGCCAGAACTGCAATGGAGTAGTTGTGTCCAAAGTCCTACCCATTCCCCAGGCCCTGACCAGCCACATGAGGCTCTTTCCTTCCTTGCCAAGTGGGCCATGGTAAGCAAGAGCACCCTGCTTGTTGTTGCTTAATCAAGCAAGTGAACCCCACCCAAACTATATAGAAAAACTAAAACTCACCCGCAGAGCAACAACGCAACAAAAGTGAACCAGAATCACCGAACACACAAGTGAACATCACCAAGAAAACAAAACAAACAATCAACCAACAAACCAACAAACCAACAAACCAACAAACCAAACACATCACCACCCCACCACTACCACCACCACCACACCGCCCCACCGCCCCACCGCCCCACAACCAACCAACCAACCAAACAAACGAACGAACGAACGAACGAACGAACAAACAAAGACACACGGGCCGGGTGCTCACCCCACTGGCCTCCTCTGATTCGTTTTGCATATCTCAGGGCGGTGCCAAAGGAGAGATCTCCTGGAGGTGCGAGAGGTTGGTCACCGAGGACACCTTGGCGAGAGTTTGAAACTCAGACAACCCCCAGAATGGGCTTGTCTTTTTTGAGGGTACCCTTTTTTGAGGATAACCTTTTCAGGGTGTCAGGGTAGTTTAACGGGAAACCAAAAGGAACCCACTGAACCGTAGGTCGTTTGGTGATGTTTCTGGTAAGGCCACCAACACCAATCTCTAAACCAGTGGAACCCATCTACTTCTAATCAAACTATCCCAAAAGGACACCTATGCAGGGAAGCCCCAGAATGGGCTTGTCGTTCGTTGAAGGTACCCTTTCAGGGTTGGTTTAAAAGAAAATCAAAAGAAACTCACTCACTTGGGGACCTTGGAATCCCCACATGGCCACGCTCAACAAAAGACACTAGCGGTGTTCCTTTTGGTTTTCCTTATTCTCAAAAAAAAAAAAAAAAATCGTGGCAAGGCCAGGCATTGGACAAAACCCACGCTCTTCCGGAACCCAATACTGTGGCTTCCCTATGTGCCAAATAATTCATGCGACCCGCATGTTTCCTCATGTTTACTCCATCAATACTCCACGCATAGTTAGAAGCTATTCTTATCAGGCAAAGTGGAACACCCCAGAAAGTGCCATCCACTCTGGGCGAGTGATCTTGGAGGTTCCTCTGGCGGCTGGGGAAGCCAAAAGGAACACCACGTTTAAGTTGCCCCCATTTTGACGCATGAGTTTTGATAGGGCACCCGCAATGGAACTCCGAATTCGGTGAAAAGTCCAGATCCAACCACCTTGAAGATCAATGAGAGAGTGTTTTTGTTGAGGTTCCCCCCTCGTAGGGGTGGTTTGAAGGGAACCCCAAACGGACCACAATCTTGAGCCCGCTCTGCAGTGGGATGAAAGTTGGCACAATTCCCTCATCCCCTTTACTTGCCCTTTCGCATACATCGCGCCCTCGACCTTCCCGAGGGCCAATGCCATAGAAAAATCCAAGGGGCCGCCACCACGAAGGGGGTGAAGCCCAGGTACAGGCCCAACACGCACAAGTGCCCCAGCCGCTCCTGCGCCGCCTGGCATCGATGCCTACGCCACGTCCATCCAGTTGGATTTGCCCGAGTCAAGTCCAACGTGACATCAGAACTACTGAACTGGCCAGACTATCCTGGTGGATTGAAGGGATGTCCAAAAATGATGTGGAGACCCCCTTGGAAATGTTCACTTTACATCACTTTACTGGGCCTGAATCGGTAAGTTGCGCCATCTACAGTCACGCCATGCGGCGCTGAAAGTCAGTTGGGATTTGCGGACAGCAGAAAGACATGGTGGGATTGCCCATTGAGAGCATTGAGGGTATTCAAATGCGGCCGCTTTGTTCAGCCACACAAAGATTATTGACCGGAATCGCGCCAGCGAAACAGGCCCCGGGACGGGCTCCGAACGAGCTGCGAAAGCGAGCGCTTGACATCCATCCGCGCCTATTCTGGCGTTGACTCCCTGCATTCCAATGTGGTGCTGGTCAGTCGGGTGTCATTTTGCAAACCCTGGAAAACTGAAGTCCGGAGAAACGCAGAGTTGGAAAATCACCCTTTGTTTCATATGTCCAGTGGGGCTGTCCCTATTTCTCAGGTTAAAGGGGCATCATTGCCCACAAAAGTGGCAACCTAAAGCCAAATTGTCCAAGCCCGTCTGACCAGATTTCTGTAATTCACACGCCTGAACTAATCCGTCGCGACCAAATCCCCTTGCAAGGTCGCGATTTGACTTGCCGGTACTGACTCTTTGGGGCAACTGCCAAGAAAGTCGCAACCCAACATATTTGTCCATGCCAAGCATCTTTGGCCAACAGCCCCCCTTCCAAAGAAAAACACACACACACACACACATGCGCGTATGTGCGCGAACAGCACCCAACCCCTTCTCCACCCCCCCGGTTTCTCAGCGCCTTCACTGTTGCGTTCTTTCTGAGGTCGCACCATCGGATGTCCTCTGCCTCCGGTGGCACGCTGGCCACGCAGTCCTGGCGAACTCGGCTGCTTTTTCGCAGTCCGAAGTCCCGCTGGGCGCTGGACGAGTTCACTCTGCAAATTGCTCCCACTGGAACCCCACCCAAAAAAACAAAACACATGTGCTGCATCGGAATCTTGTTTTGGGAGACTTTGTTACTCTGGGTGTAGAGGACGTGACAGCAAGTGGCCCAACTCCCTTTCTGTGAGGGGAGTAAACCCAAAGTCGGGGAATCATCTGCAACAGCAGAGTCCCAACCCTAGGGACCCGAATGCCGAAGTGCAATTGACCCCAAGTTCCCGAACGGCAAGCGGCTCCAAGCCAGATGTGGATTCCTTTAGGCTCTCCAATCACCATGTCTTGCACTAGAAAATGAGATTATAATAAACGAGAACTAGATGGGAGACACAGAAATCATCATGACGCCGAGAGATGCTCCAGAACACTGTTTTTGAGAATCTCGACCGGAGCCGAGCTCCGAAACCAGGGTCGGCTTCCGAAATCCACGACCGCTCCGTCCTCGGCGTCCGGGAAGTATTGGAGCCGCAGCGCGATCTCCGCGTCTTTGCGCCTGGCAAAGGTCACGAAGGCCTCGGCCGAAACCCAGGCGCTGCGAGGTAAAAGAGCAGGAGCTTCGGGCGGTCCAAACAAGAAAAACGCCCCAGAAAAGGACCCCGAACACCGGGAAAGCTGAGGGTGAAAACCATCCAAAAACAGCGGGGTTCCTCTTTGAGGCCAAGCATGAATTTCAAGAGTTGGAACTCGGCACACCCGCAAAAAAGATAACCCTTGATGCAGATGATGTCCACCACAAGGATCCAACCAATCAAACAAGTGGGAGGCTTTCTCCTTTTCCAGTAGCAGGCGACTTCTGTGCCGCCGATGGACGCGTGGGCCAACGGGCTGCTGACTGCGGGCTGCACACGGTAGTCTCAAGCATGCAAAGCTTTCCAATTGACCAATATGGAAAGGATAGTTGCATCAGCTCTCTAACCAAAACTAACACTCACGCGTTCCCAATGCCAGACATAAATGCAACATAGAAACTAAAACGCGCAAAGTCTATTTTCTGTGATTCTCTGGACCCTGTCAAAGCCATCAAACAGCCGGTGGTCTTCGACGCTCTACCTCCTACCCGCAAGAGCTAGAGCATGTACCAGAAGTAGTTTCTTGGATTTGGGAAAGTCCCGCAGGCTCCCTGAAAGGGTCCATGGGGCCCCTGCAGCCCCTTTCCGTGGAGCTGTCAGGCAATGCTCAGTTTCAAGCTATCGGTGTGAAACCCCTTCTCACCCAGCACGGTCCCTTCTTCCAAACGTTGATTTTGGGTATCTCTTTTCCAGGATACCCGGATACCCTTTCTGGAGTTGCTTTCGAGGGGGGACCAAGGAGACAAACGATCGACTTCTCCAGGTGGGGGACCTGGTTACTCCTCGCCCCGTTTTGGTGTACATCCACAGTTGCAGGCACAGAGCAATGGACTCTCTTGAGATCCTGAAAGAAAGAGGCCCTGGTTTCTGACAAAGCCGGCTGGGTCCAAGCCCCTGGCCGTGTCTGTGCACATTGGCTCCATCACAAGGCTCTCAGAACTCCTGCGAAACGCAGGGCTGCACGGCTCGCACGTCCTCCGTGGCAAAGTACATATAGAGCTATATGTATATGTGTATATACAATATGTATATGTATATGTATATGTATATGTATATGTATATGTATATGTATATGTATATGTATATGTATATGTATATGTATATGTATATGTATATGTATATATGCAGAGAGAGCGAGACACATCTATATGATATATATATATATATATATATTATAACACGTGGGGGGAACTACCCCCTTCCAACAATTATGGACGTGGACGTGGACAGGGGGCTTCCCCTAAGAGGAATGCAGTCTTTCAAAACCCTTCGATCAGTAGCTTCCAGATGTTGCCGCAAGGGTAACCCAAAAAGAAGTCCTTCAGAAAAATGTAATTCCCCTACTCATGTCTGTCGTTGTGTGACATGCAGAATGGCCGGTGAAACTTGCGATGGAAACTCTGTGGATGCTTTGCTCCAGGGGTCAAGTATCTGGTTTCTCCTCGATTGATTGATTCACCGGTTTCCAATTCGAAAGCTATCGGGTTCGGAGGTAAGGAAGGGAATTGGGCCAAATGGGTGTTTCTGAAAATTAGGGACCTCTTTTGGTGCCGAGTTTTGCTTCTTCTCGAGGATTCAACTAAACGAGCTGCTACCATCCAGGCCATGCTCAATAAAAGAGCGAGGAGCCGAGTCTCAGATCCTTGTCGACGATGCATCAAACGTACTCCAAGTAGCTTGAATTCGTCATGACCATCAAGCACTTGTTGTTTGTGGGGTGAGGAGTTTGTCTTTGGGTAGAACTATTCCTTTTACTTCCACTTGCACGGGCTCCATTGATTCGATGGACAGTGCGCTAGACATATAGGTAGACTCAATCCGAGTGGTTGAAGTGCCGAGAAGGAGCATCTCTGGTTTTGAGTCTGCCTTAGGTAAAACAACAGATGCTCAATTCCAAGTCGCTGCTCCAGGCAATGCATCCGCCGAGGGGGATCCAAAGGAAGCTGTTTGAACACACAGAACGGACACGTTTCCAAGTGGTTCACTGGAAGGGAACGACACCACACAACATCGCAAAACACACTTGACTCTCAACCCTCGCTCTTGCCTCTTGCCGCGTGTGCACACGACACTGCAAAGTTGACCCAACCCTTCTTTTCATCCTCCCTCCCCCTGTCTTTTCGATCCACTCGGTACGGCCGGACTCGTCGTAGCTCACTTTGATCCGGTCTTCGTCTTGGTCAATGACCTGTGGAACGAGCAAATCAACGTTCAAGGTGCTTGCAAGATGAAACCGAGAGGAAAGCGAACGAACCATCTACTTTTAGGTGTTGGTCGACTTTTACTAGTTCAATCAGAGCATCTCTGGCTTTTGCAGGGCAAGCCGAAGAAGCCTGTCAAAACATACGGGCCTATCTTGTGGTGTGGTCTCTTTTTGACAGCATCCCAAAAAGGGTCCCCGGCGACTTCTGCGACCTTTTCACGGAAAAAGCCTTGCCATTTCGGTGTGCCCAAAGGTTGGCTTTTGGTATGTTGGAAAGCTCAAGACATGGGAACTTGTGTCACAGAACAGCTTTGGAGGATTGGTTCCATCTTGGTCTCCTTTCAAATCCCAAAAGAGTTTCCGTTTTGTTTTGGCGAGAAAAAATTGGCAGAGCCTCTAGTAGGCACCTCTCCAGAAAGAAAGGAGCCCTGAATGGGGGATTTATTTTCGAAAGATTGTTAGTAGGGAACGAAGAGAGGTACCCTCCCAACAAGCATGGAAGCTGAAAGGGACCCCCTGTAAGCCCATTCTCCTTTCACTGGGATCCTTGCTCAGGTTCCATGTTTTGACTTCGGATCAACTGGAGGACCGTACTCTAGTCCCCCTTTTGGTAAGGACATGATCTATGTTGGGGCGCTTGGTTTAGGTGCATTTCAAGAAATGGGTGCGGTGTGTCCTTTTTTCGGGTACCCCTCTTTTGTGGTTGTTCAAGGGAACCAAACGGGGTGGTCCAAATCAAAACCAAAGCAAGACCATAGCAGCAGAAGCACAACAGCATCGGCAAACAAAACCAACACATCCGCCTCAGCATGCCACCGTGCACCGGCCGGCCCCAGTACAGCCACCTCGGCATCGGGATCAAGGGGACGAACCTGAGATGAGGTCTGACTCTGAAGCTCTGAAAAAGGGTGGCTTTAATACGTCTTCTCTTGTCAAAAGCAACCAAAAAATGGGGGGGTGGTTCAAATGCGGAAATGTGGGACCGTCTAGGGCCTAGGCACCAACAAGTCTCAGCTCACGCAAACAGCAAGTGAACCAACAAGATCCAACCAGAAAACCAACAGGCAACTTACGGATGAAAACGTTTCAAGCATAGGTCTCATTCTGGGAAAATGCATGGCCCTGGTGGGTTGTGAAACAACCGTCAACCCAACCACTAAACTGATCTCACAAAGTTGAAAGACCCCCAGTGAACATCTGGACCACAAATCTGGCGGGCCTCTTTGTTGGTTGATTCTAAGGGGAGATCCTCCAAAAAAACGAGCCAGCCACGTGTCTGAAGCGAGGCCCACATGGTACCGACTCCCGAAGTGTTCGAGATGCGCTGGTCGGCTCGGTCGCTTGGCGCCTCCTTGCAAGCAGCGCCTTGCGTCAAGCGCAGGCGCTCCGCTTGGCACAGCGCTGCCAAACGCTGGCGGTCCTTCAGCCCCGCGCGTCGTGGGTGCAGTGATTTGGGGAAGCGGGTCATGGGACAAGGTGATTCTACTCCCCGGAAGTGGGTCATGGGTAATGGGTCATGGGAAGTGGGTCATGGGTCATGGGTCATGGGTGACGTGGGACGTGGTTGAGGCAGGGTGGTGTTGAGGTATATTCTGGATTTTGGAGGCTATGGCTAGCTTTTTCAGTGGTAAGCATCCATACCTCCAAAAACATACCTGTACGTGCCCTTGACACATGTGTTTTTTAGAACAGAGACTTGGGCTCCATTCTGGCTAACTTGGGGAGAATCTCCTTGTTGGGGCCCCCTTTTTTGAGGTTCCATATCAATTTGCAGGGGAGTGATAGAAGAATGATGTACATGTTCTTGGTGGATTTTAAATACTAAGGCAGGCCCAAAGAAGATGGGTGAGGGTTAAAAAACAAAAGCTGGTTTGATCTGGGGTGGTCAGACCCGGCCTCCCGGCCTCACGGCCTCACGGCAGCTGCTTTGGGTCTACCTTTTTTGCCCTGCAAGTCACAGCTTTCACTCCGAGACCCCTTTCAAGTCTCTTTTGGCCATGCACTCCACGCTCACCATGCTTGTATGCCGCTTGGCATCCCGATCCCAGTCACAGAGGGTCACCTTTTGAGGAAGCGGCTGCATTGCATCCGAGCCGTGCCACATCAACGTCCTGTGAATTCCTTGAAATGGGTATGCCTGTGAATTCCTTGAAAAGTCCTGTGAATTCCGGGTACCCACTTTGTCCATGTGTCACTGACATTCACTGATTCCAACTTGGCAGCTTAATTCCCAAAAGGATTTCAATTTGGGCCGAATCCAAGCCAAATTGCGATTTGCAGATTGGCAGCACCCCCACATCTCAAAGATTTACATTTCGCCAACTTTCACCCAACATGTCCGGACAAGTTTGGCAGGGCTCCGAGATTCATTCTTGAACATCCCAAGCTCAAGCAAAATTGGCTCAAAACGTGAGAAGCATCCTTCGCAGTATGTCGAGCCACGTTCACCTCACTAAAGGTCTCATTTCCCAGGCAAGCTATCTCAGTTGCGAGGCCTTCGGAGGGCTTCCAGTGTTTTTCAGCGTGGGGCCTTGTCTCTCAAAATTGGGTGACCCTTTCAGTTGGATTCCGTTCGGTCTCCCTTGAAAACCGTCTAGCACAGGATTGCCAGCTTAAGACCATTTAAGACCCCCAGATTGTCTTGGGTCAGGCATGTGGATAAGTTGCAATAAAAAGCAAGCCATTCAACATTCCAACACCAAAAAACGAAGGAAACAAAAAAAACAAAAACTGAATGAAGGAATTCAAGATCGTTGATCCCAAAACAGATCGCACAGCGAATCGGTGAGTCGGCTGATGGCACCCCTCCTGCAAGAGGAGGTCCAAGACCTCCTGGCTCTTCTCCCTCTCTTCGGCCTCCTGCGTCTTCGCGGAAAGAGCTCAAGAGGTAAGGGACCAGGGACCCAGAAAGAAGAGCTCTGGTCGGATTTTTGGGGTCGGGGGTGGTTGGTGTTCAAGAAAACAGCAGCAAACCGCCCAGTTTGGGGGACCCCCTGTATTTTGAGACGGACCCAACCGGGATCGAACCCAAGAAGAAGGGAGACTCACCAATGACCCTGCGAAAATATGTAGGAACATCCCCAAATACCCACTCCACATAATGAAATCAGCAAGAGCCCAATTTCCGACCAAATCAATGGTTGTTTACAGGGGAACCCCAAGAAGTTTCCCGCCAAAGACCCGACTTCCCGAGTTGAGCCCAAAGCTCCCGAACTCTTTGGCCACGAACATGGTCTGCGTCCACGTGACTCAAGTCCTGAGGGAAATATGGCAAACCCATGAGAAACCCATGAGAAACCCGTGGGAAGCCTTAAAGAAACGTATGGCAAACCCATGATTATGAAGGGAAAACCCATGAAACAAATCCCATGTGGAAAACTGATGCAACACGCCTTGCTCCGGCCGCTCGCACGGGAGCGACCCCGAGAGCCTCGGGCGACCCCTCGAGCCCAAGGGGCGCCTTGAGGTCCTGCTCCTTGAGCCTCAGCTGTGCCAGGAGCAGCTGCAGCTGCTCCGTGAACCGCACCACGTGGACCTCGAGGTCGGCGCTGAGGGCGCGAGGCGTACGGTTTCCCTTTACAGGAAATCATTGTGGTTTTCACGGGTTCCAAAGTTTCACCTCTGGTTTGCCTTTAAATCCCCTCCAAATGTGTGGATTAAAGACGAAGTGTGTCTCACAATGGGCGATGGAATGTTGAATCCTTCTTCCCACATTTGGGTGTGATCCCTCCAAAACACAAAACAGTCGCTCGCCTTCCTCTTTTTCTGCGAAAGAAACCTCCAAAAACACGCAGGTTCTGGCTCCCTATATGTTCCTCCGAAAACATCACCCCTACCAAGGAAGACGAGGTCCGCAGATCGCGCGGAGTGCAGGGGTGGCATGTGTCAAAATAGGGCATGGGACACCAAAAAAGATGGATTCCCCTTTGGCTCTTGTTGCAATGCAACCCCAACAAAGCCAGCCTCAGCAACAAAAACACACCCAGCTACAGTACCTCCACTTGCTTAAGTAGGGGGAAAAAAACATATGTCCAGTTTAGCACAGGGGCGAACGGAAGTTTAGGTTACGGGCAGTGGCTCAACTGCTCGCCCAACTAGCCGAGCTCAAGAAAGCCAGGTGGCGTGGCTGATGGCGCCCGGTGCATCAAACATCTTCTCGAAGAACTTGCGCAGCACCGTGTCGGAACCTGAGCTTCAACCGGCACTCGTCATATCAACTGGTGTGCTTCTCACAGCCAAACTGGTTTTTGTTGCTTGTGGTTTCCCTTTGAGGCATCCCAAAGGCATCCACGTCCACACCCTACATGAATGACTATGTGTGGTCCATGAGCTGGCTGGGTGGTCAACCTCAACCCCAATTGCCCCTCAAACCCCTGCCGTGCCCGTACGCTTACTCTACAACCGTACTAACATTGGCATGTCAATTGCAAATGCCCCCTTTGATGGACGCCAGTGACGTGCACCGGACCACTGCGCAGTGCCTTTTCCCAGTTGCGAGAAACATGTTCGACTGGTTTGATGTTTTGTTCCCCGGTTTAGGTGTGGGTTACAGTCTCTTTATGGCAGGGGTTACAATGGGCTCATTGTTCCTGGATAGGGAGGGGAGTCCGAATGGAATCCAAGGCACAGTACCGCGTCGGAAGATTCTCCACCATAATCCTCAGCTTTTGGGCATGTCTTCTTCGAGTTTCGGTACTCTTTCTGGATGGTTTTGAGGGCAAACCAAAAGGAAAGACAGCCATTTTGCTATTTGTAGGGGACCCCACCCTTTGTTTCGCGAGAGGAAGGCCAGGGCAAAGAGTCTTCAGCAGCACATTGCTGCTCTAAAGCAGCATTTTCCATTCAAAGCTCGTGTGATCTGGCTAAGTTGGGCTCAACTGCAGGTGTCTAAATGCCTCGGCAGTTGGAGAGTCAAATGTTGGTTGCATTTTGTCAGAACCAAAGGAGAACCACCCCTGAGACTCGGAGAAAATTCGCTCGACGCGGCAAACAGTTCACTGGGAAGCTGTTGGTAACCAGGTGATGGTGTCAAAAGCACCATGTAACTGCTTAACGCAAAGCAGGCTCTCTTGGCGCAAGTGGTATTTGTGATGCACAACGGCTTCCGTGTTCCCTTCAAATCTTGGGAATCCCTCTCAAATTTTGGGGCACGGCTTGACACCTGTTGGGGGCCTTAAACAGGTTCTGAAACACTTGTCAGCATTTTATCATCCCTTGCGATGGGAAATCTGGCCCGCATGTCCTCTTCAATTGAAACAATCAACACCAGTTATGCCGTCCGTTGCTGTTGCTCAGTTGCCCTACTTGCTTGCAGGCAAACAAAATGACCGACACCATTGCGAGGAAGAAGCGTTTCCACATCGGTACGTTCAAACTCTCAGGGGCTTTGTTGTGCTTGCTCTCTCTTCGCCGAGAACTGCATGGCTGATACTTGGAAACTCCAATTCTCTCATTTACTCGGTGGCAGGGGTGAGCTGGCCATCCCTCGCATCACTAGCCAGCGTAAACGAAGCTGGCCAGGGCCTACAATGAACACCAACGTGCTTGTGTCTGTCTTTTGCGGGTCCCCCCTTTTGTTTGATTTTAAAGGGAAAGACACCAAAAGGACAACCTTAAAAACCTACAGAAACATGAAACCCCAAATTGGGTCCAAATCAAGCCCTATAATCAACTCTCCGCACCAGGGGTGAAGAATTGTTTCCGAACATCACCCCAGGAAACTCAGTGCATATGGCCGGTCCTGTGGAATCGATCCCTTGCAACCCCCTTGGTTGAGCTATTTCAAAGCAAAACGACTCGAAGAAGTTGAAGAAATGAAGGGAGCATATTCAAGACGCACCTTTCAAGGGGAAAGATTGGAAGCTTTTTCCACCATAAGCCCCTTCACGGTTGGTTGGTCTCCCTAAAAGGGGTCCGCCACCCTTTCGTGGATAGGACCCTTGAACACTTATCTATAAAAACCTACGACAATTAGGGTGCCCTTAGGGCTTTCTTAGGGTTCCTGAAGGTTCCCTATCAAAATTTGGGCGAGACTTCACACAAATTGTAATTTCCTTTTGGTGTCCCTTCAAAAACACTCCAAAAGGGCTTCATCTATCTCTTGTCCCCAACGGTTAACCCGTGCTCACCTATCTCTCCGTCTCTCTTCCCTCGCTATCATATCTGAGTTCCCTGAAACTTGGACCATAGCTCACTTTCCTACCATTCACAATCGGGGCCATTTCTCTGGATTCCATGGCAACGTGGACACGAAAAACAATTTCCCCTACTAGGGAAACCAATTTCAGACACGTCCCGCATATGGATCAACAAATAAATCACTGGGGGCAAACCGCAGGTCTTTGGTGCTGATTCCAGTTCAGGTGCCATTTGGCCATGGGTCAAAAGCCCATACCCCCAGTGAACATCCCAATCCAACCACTAAAGTAGGTTCTAAAATGGGTGGTGAATTCACATACCAACCAAAATGGGATCCCATTGGTCTAGGCTGGAATCGGGACCCCAGCAAAAAAGTTTATTGCCTGGCTAGTGGAAAACAAAGGGACCCCAAAAAAAGCAAGAAACAAAAAGGGGAGCTAATTTTGGGGAAGCGGCTTTGACAACCACTTGGCTGTGGCTCAGAAAACTGGTACCAACATGGAACCCTGGTAAGTGGAAACATGGACCAACACCTGCGGTTTTGTGGTTTAATTTTGACCACCACAGCCGTTTGATTTATCTTTTTTTGCGCCAGAGCCGCGTGGTGGACCGCGGCGCCGGCAGGCCCCGCAGCCACCGGAAGCGGCGGCACAGGAAGCGCTCCTCACGTGTGGGCTCAACGAGCAAGGCCGCAAGGCCCTCATACGGATGCCCCAGCAAGCAAGCCCCACCAAGCAAGTAAACCAACCGTACTCAAGCATAAAGCCATGGTAACCTACGGCAAATTAGAGGATGTCCTTGCTCTCTTGAGCTGTACTCACCCACAAAACCATGGTAAATTACGGTAAATTAGAGTTAGAGCGTTTTCCCTGGTTCCCTTGCTTGCAACTTGGGGAGCGGGTGAACGAAAGCTAGCAGTTGTTGCATGAGATGGGTCGGTGACAGAGTGGATTCATAGGTAGCTTGTGTACAACGAGAGGCCCGGCAAGATTCGTAGGATGCGTCACGCAAACGCACATGGTGGCGTGGCAAGCCTTGAAAAATGAAAACAACGAGAGGCGTCAGAAGCTGTCTTAAAGCACCTCTGGGTTCTGCATGCAGCGTGTGCAAAGATTCTTGCGAGGTGGTTTACCGAGAAGACTGAGGTCTCAAGTGAACAAGCTGAATCGGTGGAACATGTAAAAGTTCGTAGCACCAAGTCCAAAACGGGCAAACCGAGACTGCTGAACCCTGAGCCACTGGGGGGGGGGGGGATGGACCAGGGAGGAATCGAGCCTGAGACCGGGGGGGGGGGGAGGGGGGAGGGGGGGGAGGGGGGGGGAGGGGGGGGGGAGGGGGAGGGGGGGAGGGGGGGGGAGGGGGGGGGGGGGGTCTAAATAATTGATATTTTTCAATCTTTTCGGCTCAAATAATTGAAAAAATCAATCTTTCGGCATTTGAGCCCCTTACCTTGCTTACGCAAGGAGAAACTTCAGCTAGCTAAAGCTAGCTTTCGTGATATAGCAGGCGCATCCACCGCAGGACTTGAGCCGCTGCCCGTTTAATCGCCCTGGCGGCCTGTGGGTCATGGCTGTGTTCTGAATGACCAAGTGAAACCTTCGGGTGAAAAGAGGGGAAAGCCGTTCTATGACCTTTGGGTGTGTTATGACCTTTGACCAAAAGAGAGGAAACAACTCACAAAGTCAGAAACTTTGAGAGCTAGACTCTTCGCCTCATGGTTACCCCAACAAAGGTGGGATTGGTGGGAGCTGGATACGGATTTTAACGCGGTTACTGGTTCTTGTAGAGGGTAAATGGGAAAGCACCCCTGCACCACCAAACCACAAATCCAAATCACCAAATGGAGGGCAGCTGATTTGCTAGGTTGGTGGAGAAACACTCAGTTTTCCACACAGTTGAAAGGTTAAGGGTCGAACCAAAGAGCATTCAAGGCTTAGCTGACCCGAGTCCGAGTTGCCGATCTCGGATAGGCGTTGAACTTGTTAGCCCTCTGAAAAAGGGCAGAATCTGAATCTGGTTCCCGTAAACAAGGCTCAGTCTTGATATGATGTTATTGTGAACGTGCGCCAAATCCGCAAACTGGGGGACACCCCGTTTCCGGTTGTTTTAAGGCACATCCACATCTACCCGAAGGTGGAAGTGCGCAGGTTCCAAAAAAAGTCGCCTTCAAGGGTCTGTGCGCAAACCCAATGGAAAGAGGGTGTAGCCTGCCAACTCCAGGAATTTGTCCATCCACGCCTGGGACACCAAGATCTCTCGCTCCTGAATGCGCGAAAAATCCGACTGTGTGGAGGTCTTCCCTGAAATTGAAAGCTCATATTTTTCTGCATCCATGGGAAAGCCAACGGTTTTTGGAAGAAGATCTACCCTGTTTCTAACCGCCAAAGTGGACGTGGACAGAGGGCTTGCCCGAAAGGAACATCGAGTCCCAACACCCGTCAGCTGGGAGGGCGAGCCAAAACTGATCTGAGAGGCCTTCATCGACCGTGTGACGCTGGTTTTTGTTCCGGGGTGAAAACCAATGGGCTTTTGGTGGACCAATTCTGATTTTAAAAAATGAAGAGACTTGTTGAAACGTCCTGCGCTTGATGGGGCCATGGTCGGATTTATGGTTCAGCCGATGTCGCCCAAGTCGCCCCCTTAGAATCTTGGCGCAAAGGGGCCAGTGGATGGCAAGTTTGCTAATGGGTAACCAATATGTCAGCTTCACCCGAGTTTATGGTTTGGCTTGGTGGTGTGGAGGGAGGGGGGGGTGGATCAAATCCCCAAACCACCAACCCCAACCACCAATTGGGGGCTGCCTGAATATGAGGGGGAAAGCAGCCATACCCTTTACTATAGTTTGAAGCCGAGAGATTCACACCACCAACAAACAAAGACCACAAATTCAAGCTTAGAAGTTTAAACATTTCACTCTGCACAAGTCCAACACCCTCAGCGAGCTCGTCTCGCATACACAGCAACTGACACTCGCCAAAGGTTGCCCTTCATTGCCCCCCAAGCCGGTCCCCTTGCGAGTCGGCTCTGAATCAGATGACATCCCCTACCCATACGGAAAATGGATGGGACGCATACCCAAATCTCGCATGTCCAAGCGACCAACTCATAGTATAACCACTGACAGATCCAACTGCTCAAGTTGCTGTGATCATGTTTAGTACCATGGTCATTAGATATTATCACTCAATGTGTGATTGTGTGTTTTTGTTATTCACCAACAAGCACTGGGAGATCCGAAACACTATTTTACACCTCATGGCTCATTGAACACATTCACCCCGTCAAGTGCATTCAACCGGAGATTTCCTTTAAAACCAACAGGGGGAAATATGGAACATGGAAGTAAGGGGTCTATCCAAAGCCGTGTAGAACGGATTGAAAGGGTGGTTAGGACTACCCTAGCAACCAACATATTAAGGGTTCATTGGAGCCCCGGCCCCGCCCCAGACCAGAAGACGAGCGACTGAACCCTCGTTGTGGTGAATGGCGAGTTCCAAGCCTGGATTCGTATGGATGGACAAAAAATCATGGGATAAACCACTTCCGTCTGAGTGGCATCTTGTTTATGCATCCAACTCCTGACCCGCAACTGCAGGATTCCATCGGAATTTACCAGGGTTCATCGGTCTATCTTCGCCTCGCCTTTTCGGGGGGGATTCACGCCAGGCGTCCACCAGATATACCACCATCCAGACCAGCCAGGCATAGACCCAAAGCAGCCAGGACCCGTCCTGCAGAGGTTCGGCCCTCCATTTCGACCCGAATGGCCGACGTCATTCGCTGGGAACCAACCGAACCAACAAAAAAGCGGGATTCAGAGGGTGCCAAGCAACAACTGAGTGGAGCAAATGTAGCTGACGCTGAAAGAGATCGCTGAGAAACTCAGTCAACTCTTCGATTTCCCGCTGGCAAGACAAGCATAGCTGTTGAACGGCTTGCAACAAGCCAGGCCCGAGTTGCAAACAATCATGCAGTAGAGCCATCTCTTGTGGTTTGAAGACGTTTCACTAAGTGCACCCCTTAAAAAATGGGCCCGCTCCCCAAGAAGAGAATACCATGCCGTCTGCGCACTGATACCTCCAACTGCCACCTTGCAAAACATGCGAGATGTGCAGCACAAAAAGAGCTGTGTTAAGCAAAATGCAAAACCAATCAAGATCGGAAGGCAGCGTAGGCTTTGTTCAAGCCATGTGTCCTATACCGGCTGTGTCTCTAGGGTGGCAGCTTCACCTCGCAAAGCCACCTGCGTTGGTTGGTACCCCGTGAATCTGTTCATTGAAGCATGTGAGGGCGAGGCATCTCATGAAATCAAGTGGCTCACGTTGATCCAACAAATCTCCCCAAAAGGTTACTCTCCGAAAGCAAAAAGGATGGTGTGTCATGTCCACTTGCTTTTGCAGGTGCAAAGAAATGTGCCAACGGAGACATTTGGGCGGTGGTCGACTTCAAAATCGTGGGCTCTTCTGTCTCCCCCCCCCGCTTGCCGTCTGCAGAACATGTATTTCCCAGAAAGGTCTCTGTCTTTTGAGGGTTTTTCCTTTTGGCTGCCTTGGCTCAAAGGGAAACCAAAGAAAACCAAACCCCGCTATTTCTGTCACATGAACATACCCCCGACGGTGGCTCCAGGGAATCCCAAAGGGACCGATTTCTTGTTGGCCTCCCTGTCCATGGCCCCAGAAGCAGGTGTTCTTCAAGCCTCAAGGATCAGCGGTCGAAGTGACGTGGATGTGTGTGGGATGGCGTTAACGTGAGTTCGAACGTGCCCTAAACAAACGGGTTGCTTGCCTTTTGCCTCCCCCCACGAATGAGTCCAAACATGCAGTTGAGGGTGTACATGGGAATACCTAAGAAGCGATCTCCCACATTTTGAGCTTGGAAGCATCAGAGCAAAGCCCTCGCTCCCCACACGCAGAACCACCGGTGCTGGGAATTCGCAATAAAAAAGAAAGTAACTGGGATGTGCAAATGAAGGAGCCAATCCAAATCGACAATCCCTACACTACAAAGGGGACCCCGTTCTGCAAGATTGCCTTTGAATAGCCCGTGAGTAAGCAACCAAGAAGTATCGCGCCTGCCGCTCGCTTCCCCCAAGAGTCCTCGGTGTGTCTCAAACTTGCCCCAAATGCGTCATTTCCCTTTGGTGTCCCATCAAACCAACCCCAACAGGGTACCAACTGCAGACCCCCCCCCCTCCCCGCAGCTCCTTCACGTTGGAAATGGAGAACCGGCTCAACCGGTCCATCTGTGCCTCAGCGTGCGTTGCGTTTGTGGGGTGAGGTGCTGTTTTTCCCTCGCCCCGGCTCAGACCAAGTAACCAAGTAACCAAGTAACCAAGTAACCAAGTAACCAACCAACCAACCAACCAACCAACCAACCAACCAAGCAACCAGCCACCTTACTGGGGTCCATTCCCAGCCTGGGCTAGCCAAAAGAAAAGCACCGGTTCCTTCGCTTTATTTTCTAAATACACAGAGAACGCATGCAGCCAGCGAAGTCTGAAATGAGCAGAAGAACATCGAAGAGGGAAACCAAGTGAGACCGAGTCTTTCTCAAAGTCAAGCTTCAAAAGAATTCATGTTCGGATCAATGCTCTTTTACCACTCCATGGTTTCCACATATTCAAATGCTCGAAGGTTGGAGACTTTGGGGAAGCCGAAAGGTCTCCTTGTTCGGCACCAACTCCCCAAGTGCCTAGGCCACACCCCCGGTAAACCCGAAGGGTAGACAAAAAGCCAAATGAATGGTCAGCAAGCCCCAGCTAAGACTGAAGAGACAAATCTCTGCTTTGGGGTCTGGTCTACGTAGGGGTCTGTGGCGGAAATCGTTGATACACGTGTCTCCAACCTCATGAAGAAACACCTCTGGCTGAACTATCGTCCACCATCCCAACAATAAAGCCTTCCCTACTTGGATGTTCGGCCAGTTGCTAAGTTGCCAGTAACCTAATCCACGTATAGGTTTCCTTATGTAGAGCTAACCCTGGTATTCGTGGGTGATACCCAGGTGGCTGACCGCTTGGCCGAACATCCAAGTATGGAGGTGGCTTCCAACTCGGTCACCGAGGTCCGTCGCTTCAATATACCCACGGTGGCTCCACCGAGACAAGGGGAGTACAAACAAATTTGCCCGTGGTTGGACCAGGGCGCTGCCTTGAAAAAGGGCCCCCCGATTTGAAAACCCTCCACAAGCAGGACAACCCAACGAGCAACTGCAGTGAATTTGCTCCTTATGCCGAACCAACAAAGACCACTCCCCCCCCCCCCCGCCCGCTTTTAAAGGGAAAATCAGTGGAACCGGTCCCAGCATTTTGCGCAGGTCTGTTTTTTCAGCTCAAGGTTGATTTACCCTCCCGTCCACGCTGCCACCAGGGAAATGGCCCCAAGGAAAACCGTCAACCGTCTTGGACCTTCTGCTTGCTCCATTCAACTCCCGGACTTCGGTACTGCCCAGGAGCCTCCTTGGGGTTCTGACCCAGGAAAAAGTTCACTGGACCTGCGCAGGAGTTCGGCACATGTGGCGCCTGGGTGAATGGCACCTTTGGAATTCTAGCTCAAGAACTAGCAAGCCCACAGAACATCCAAGAAGCCCAAACTTTCTGGTTGCCTCTAAATCAGGGGTCACTGGATTTTCGTCAAATGTTGAATTTACTGTCGGTGTCCATTCAAACCGCTGCTTTCGGAGGTTCCAAAAAGCGAAGCGGAGGGAAGGAAACCTGAAAATTGTCGGCCCAAAAGTACGTGTGACCTACCTCTCCCCAGTCCCACAACCCGAAGTGCAAGCTGCAAAGCCAAATGTGGCATCACCCTCTCCCGCTGTTTGTTTGCATGATTGTTTTTTCACCAACCAAAGGAACATGGGTGCGCCTTTGTCAGAAAACCCTTGTTCGGTTTGATTTCTTGAGGGAAACCAAATTGAAAACACCCACTTTCAGATCCCCAATTGGAAACCAACATTACATTGCCATAATATCCAAGCAACCATGTCCGGACATTCTCCAAATTGGCCAAATACCCACAAAGACAAAGTTTGGGCTGACCTCGTGGAGAAGTTGCCAGCGATGGTTGCTTAGACATACTAAAAAGCGGGGCTGTCTCGCGGACTTCCCTCACCGGGCGTCCCGGCACAAGATGAAGACCAGCGGTATACCGAGCATGGCCTCAAAGCACAAGAAAGGACCCTTCGGTGGAAATGTTGGTAAGTTGTTTTGGAGGAAAACCATCGAAACCAAACTGCAAAGGGCTCCAACTAAAAAAATCAGACAGCATTCATTCGCCGGGGAGCCTTAGTGCTTTGCAAGGCCCACCAAACATGATCTAGCTGTTCCAACTATTCAACCCAAAACATCATGACGGAAAAACGGCGTTGATGTTTCACCCTGCGGTGGCGGTTACATGGCTATTTGTGCTGTTGATGGCACAATGTTTGGCGATGGTTTAAAGACCAAAAGACAACACCACAATTTCTCGGGCCACCGATTCTAAGACATACCCACGCCGCAATGGGTCTGTCTTGAGATAGGATACGCCTGGATGGGTCCCTTTTGAAAAGCAAACAAACATTAACCAAGTTGAGTCTTAATGACCATAGGACAAATTAGTGTATCCCATCCCTTTAGCCTTGCTCGAAGATGATTTCAGCTTCTGACACAAAGCCAAGGAGAAGCTACTGGTGTTCCCTGCACGGGCCAAAGAGGCTGGCTTGACTCTGAGGCACTCGGGATGGATCTAAGGCCCCACATGTGTGTCGAAGTAGGACCCTCACCCACACACAGCACAGCCGTTCCCCGGCTTCGCCCTGCCTTGAGCCCGTCCGGAGCGACAACTCTCCGAGGCAAGGGCCGTGACTTTGATGCAGAAATGGCCTCGGTGAGGCGCAAATGAAGTGCAAAGGTGTAAGGCCCCGAGTTCCATTCGACTTCCTGAGACGATGCCGGGTGCGATTGAGCGGGTGTGCTTCTCCTTTGGCCGGCATACCTCTCTTGGGGCTTGACCAAGTTTGGTCCCGAACCCACCTACGCAACAGCATAGAAGATTGAGTGCCCTGTGGCATAAGGGAAGCCGAGCTGAAGCGATCCTCCAAAAGGGTATCTAATATTGAATAGGGTCCCAAATATACCCGTTTTCCCTATTTCCCTTTTCCTCCCCCTATAAACCAAGGTCAAAGGGGTGCCCTCAAACAGCACAACGTAAAATATAAATGAAGCCGAGCAGCTGAATTCCAGAAGCAGGGCTGCGTCCAGGCCTCGAATCGGATTCGGCCCGTCCTTTGGCATAGTAGGGAAACATGGGGTAAAACCTTTGGGCATCCCAATACACCCTGAATTCTTAAGGAGAACTAAGAGGATATTCGTGGGTGCCCGTAATCCATCTGCATGTCGGCGAGTTTGGCATTGAGGAATCCAAGAACATAGGAGCATGGTGCCCATTTGATCAACATCGTCTTCAGGCATAGGTCCAGGTCAGGGTCGCGGCTTGTTTCTAAGCCATGCCCCCACATGCAAGTGGAAGCTCCATACCCAAAAAATCCCTTGGAGTTGAGCGGCACTGCCAAAAACAGGTAGCCCACTTGCTCCCATAATTGCCCCCCCAGTCTGTGAGGGAAGCAGTCGTAAGGCGTGCTTAGCCTACCTGTTTCGCCAGCACTGGCCAGTGGCAAGACCCTGCCTATGCTCCACGCTTTTGGCTTGTATTGGAGTCAAACCACAAACCACTGGCAAGGAAGAAACACATGGCTGTGCGTAAAAAAGAGGTTTTCACATTCAAACCCTGGTAAATGGAGGTAAATGGAAACATGGACCAATGTCACTTGGTGGCTTAATTTTGACCCGAAACTAGAGCACGTCAGCCACTCTGAAAGGAAGGCCAAGCTCAAAAAGCAGAACACCTAGGTGAAATATGGGGATGAGCTTTATTTAGCACACTTTGGCGGACATCATGTGGGTAAGAAATTCATAGCCCATCAGCATGTGCTAACTGATCTTTACCCCCATTCCAAGTATCAGGTTGTCCTTCAAAGATTGACCCGTTTATCTTGGCAAAAAAAAGGAATGTCAAAAACCCCGATTCTTTGCCACATGTGTAACCCGAAACACATCTGTTTCGTAAACCTGGGGTGCCAGCCCACATTGTCCTGAACCTGCGGATAGCCGGATGCCGTGGATGCCCGGTTTGGCGATTGGGGGAATCTCATGAGTGGTTTCCCCACATTGCAACTAGACTGCAGTTTGCTAAGGTCCTGCCACCAAATGTGATTGGTTCACTTGCTTGACATGAAAGGAATCCACCATTCTGGCTGTCCCCCCCCCCGCAAAGCAGCTTTGGGAAGCATCCAAGGCTACGGATCCGAGGCTACAAATCAAGACCCTCAACCGGTTCCGGGCTCCCTATGGCACCCTTGAACCATTCCTGATCCAAAAGGTGGCTTCCGAAAAGACTCTTTGGAAAGCATGGGTCAACTCGACCCAGTTGCCCCAGGAACCCGGAATTGGGGGGAAAAAATGGGAACCGCGAGAGGGAGAACTGAAAGGCCAAAAGGTGGGGTCGCTGTGGTTGCAAGCTCTCGCTTTGTTCCCGCCCGCCTCATCCACTGTGAGAGTCAACGATGCCTGGCATCCCGTGAGGAATACGCATACAGCCCATGTCCAGAGAAAACCACGCAAAAAACAAGCGTTTGCGATTCCTCCCCGGAAAGAAGGATAAGCCTGGTTAAGACGTTGCCAAGGTGTGGCTGAGCCAGCCTGATATTACGTCCTGTTTCTTTCCACTCGCCTGATCGCAGGCCAGTTTCTCATTTTCAGCACCAAGGCCACTCAGGCGGGCCTCTCTAAACCAGCCCTCCTGTCGCCGATGGTTACTACCCAGCTGCTGATTTCCCCCAAAGATCTGGACTGTTGGCTTTAAGCTTGGAATCTCTCTGAGTTGAAGAGAAGGGGCATGGCCCGGCTATGTGGCTTCTGTAAAATGTGCTGAATCGGGGGGTCCGGAAAAATAACCGAAGTTGTTGGCCCCATGTTGCGTTTCTGTCGGAGAATTGGCAACTATGGCTCTGCTTGGCAGGAGCATTGCGCCTAGCCGATCAGACAAGTCCGCTCAATGGCGAAACTGAATTCAACCCCTGGAAAAGATCGGAGAAGCCAACCCGAAAACTGATCAAACACTTCTACCAAAAAGAATGATACGGAGGCAGAAACCCACTTGTTCATTCCCACATTCTTACAAAGTGGGAACCAGACCGTACTTTCCTACAAAGCAACATGGAACCCAAAAGTGGCCAGAAGGAGATTCAGGATTCCTCAGTTCATTTGTTTGGCCATATGAATGAGGGTAACGCCCGCTAGGTCTTGATGGCATTCAACAGGAACGCCCTTGCAACATAGTCTGTTCCCTTTGTGATCGAAATCCCTGGCACAAGGAAGGGTACCCGAAATGGCCAATCCCTGTTTGCCACTTTCAAAGTTGTTCCTTTGCCCACTCACAGAAAGTGACCCTAAACCGAACCCCCTTTCCCCCGCCTGCCGTTTCCCACCCGTTTCCCACAAACCACGGTCCGCTCTGACATGTGGCTCAAGAATCAAAAGCTACCGCCATGCCTATTTTTGTCTACTTGTAAATTGAGATTCCATTTTCGGCTGATGAGCCAAACATGGTTTAGATCGCATCAACATCCACGCGACAGCTTTCTCGAGGATCCGCGCCGGGATCCAGTCAAGAAAGCCCCGACCCGGCCTGAGCCGGACCGGATCTGAGGTTGTTTAGGTTGGGTGGGGACGGGGTGTGTGGGATGAGGGGATCCCCCCCAAGTCAAAGTGTAGAGATTATCTAGATTTGGGTATCTTTCCTTGAGGGTACCCCTTTGGAGTTGTTTTCAAGGGAAACCAAAGCAAAACCGCAATTTTTGGGGGGCTCATCAAAAGAAAGATGCACCCATCTGAGTCACAATCAACAACTTGCGTAGTTCGCCAATCAAAGCAATGCTCCTGCAAGCTCGTGTCATCAGCCGTGGCAAATGCTGCGGAAATGGCGCTTCCCCACGTTACGCCGTGGCACAAAGCAGTGTATTGAGCATCGAGCGACCAGGGTCACAGTTGGCGCCAGGGCCTCTCCCACTTGGACTGAGAGCTTATTACGCTGCAGGAGGTAGGTGAAAGATATAACATTGAGTATTTTTGCCCTTTCCTTTGTCAATAACCGCTTTCTTTCTTATTGTCACTTTCTTCTCTAAAATATATTCTCGTAAATTCACATCCGTTCCTTAAAAGCATATTCATTGATCATAGTATGTTCATCTCATGGGTGCCTTAGCAAAGCCAAGGTTTGTTTGGGGGAGCAACCCTGTAAGGCCTCTTCCTTTAAAGATCCCTTGAGCTTCCTCTTCTTGCCAGTGGGATAAAGTCCTGTTCAAAACCATTCCGTAGGGTATCGGCCCCCCTATAAAACCCCTCAAAAAGGCAGATCCGTATGGACAAGGGTTCGAAAATTCTGCCTGTGCCGCGTTTCAATCCAAACCAAGGCCGTATCGTTTGGAGAGTTTCCCCAAGCAAGGCACCCGTTCGATGGAGAAAGACATACCAACGCACTGCCATTCCACGAGCACCAGCGGCCATGAGGACAATAGACGGCAATCTTTCGTTCGGTACTTGATTTGGAAGTCGAAGCAAAAGAAAACCATTGGTGAGTGTGATCCATCTGCTTGACAGTGGATTGCAGTGGCATCTTACATTATGCATGGCTCGGAGCCCGGGCCGTCTTGGCCACGCTTTCTTGGCCTCGCCCTGTCGTTTCGGAGAAAATCGAGGGGTCGCTTTACCCCATCTGCGCGGAATCCGGAGTCCCATGTATCCCTAATCTGAATTGTTGCAACACCTCCAAGCCCTGTTTTGCAACATCCGCCCTGCTGTAGGGGGGAGGGGGGTGGGGGGCCCCCAATTCCATTTGTCTAGTGTTCCCAACAAAAGGGAAAATGGAACCAGAAAGGGATTTCCAGGGGTCACCCCCCTCCCCCAATTCCATTTTTCAGGGGGTGGGGGGGTTTTGCAACGGCCAATGAAGGAGCCACGCTCACCATGTGCAATTGCCATCTGGAACGAAAGGAGGCTGGAACTGCCAGCTGCAGTGAGGGGGCACACAGCAGGGAATCAACGCTGCTTTCCAAGACGAACTATCCATTCGATAACATGAGAAAGTGTCAACAAGTTGGACTCAAAACACAACACAAACCACGAGGAGCCGACATGCCAGGGGCCAACACCTGAGGAATCTTCGGAAGGACGTCTTTAAATGTTCAACTTGCAGGTGTGCTGGGAACCCACGTCAATGAAAACCTTTGCGATAGGACCTCAGACGACCAACTAGCCAAACAGTCTGGGATGTATTGTGTGAACGATAGAAAGAATAGTAGAACCTGCGATGGAAAGAAAGCACATGGAATCAGAATGCAAGCAAGAAAATGATACTATGGTCGAAACTGGGAATGGTGAACAATTCGAGAATGCTTGCTTAAAACAACAACGTGCAATATTATTGTGTTGAAGCTGTTCAAGGCATGTTCGAGAATGTAAAAAAGGCATGTGGCGAATTACTACCAGGTAGAACTTGTTGTCACTTCTTATGCCCGCCAGCGTGTTCTCTTGTTCACCTCGCCCTCACATGCCAGCCGACAGAAAGAAAGGGCTTTGGGAGACTGTCGTCTCGGTTTCTGTCTGTTCGAAACCAAAGCGAAGGTCCCAATTCGCAGTCGACGATTCGGCTGTGAAGAACTTCCCCCGTGCGCGAAAGCTTCAGGCCACCACCTGTGGGACGTCGGCCAAGTAAGTTGGTTAGCTCATAACCCACTTCATAAATCCCAGAATCAGTGGGGTTCACCATGTCATTGATGGGCTAGCTCACACAAGTGGCTCACCAAGATGTTGGGAGCATGAATGGGACACATGGAGTTTGGAAAAGAGATCAGCAGCTATTGTTTGTAGCAATACTGTTTAACTACACCAGGAGGTTCAAAATGATATAACTAAAGATACTCCAATATTGGTTCCTTGATAGCAGAAACAGTATAATGCCTGCTGCGTACTTTTACATAGGATTGCCGCAGTTGTACGGCAATGTAGAAGCAGCATTTGGGATTTAGTTCTATAAAGGTGATTGCTTATATCAACCAATTCGGATATTGGAACAGTACGTAGGTTGGGTCTCCTAGACATATTTGTAGACAAATAGACAAATAGAGGTCCAAAACATTCTATTTAGATAACATATTTAACAAACTTACAAGTGGTTTGTTTGAGGGTATGTCTATTAGCATTCCAGAATGGATTGCTCCCACATTCATCATAACTGTCCATATGTACCAGTGCTTGTTTCGAAGTTTAAACAGTTCGTCTTTAAATGTGTTGTTTCTCAACTTGATGATGGCTCAATGGAATCCGATTCAACTGTTCTAACAACAAACATTCTAAGCGGGTATTCGATTGTGTTTGCCATTGTTTCTAACCACAAAATCCAGTTTCTAATTCGATAAGGAAACCAAACAGATTCCACAGTTGTTCAATTCCCAAGAGAAGATGTGGATGGTTTACAAAATGTTATTCTAAACAGTTGGTAAGGTAACCCTTGGGAACAAACTGTGCGAGGCACGTTGATTTCGTGATAAGACTATACGCACGTCTGCACCCGCTGCACGTTTACGATGTTCAAAATACCCCTCGATCCAGCGCATATCAGTTTACAGCGCTTATCAAGGTCTCAAACACGTATGAATAGCGGAACCTCCCATGTGCTCCGTGCAGCACGAACATGGAGAAGCCTGAATGCCATCTTTCCAAGATGCTAACCCTCCGACATGTCCTTCCATTCCAAAAAAGGATGCAACAGCGACCATCCACATCAAAGCGCTCGCACGATTTTCCTTTGCGCGCATTTCCGCGGCCAGGCGGCGGTGCACCTCGGGGTGGAAAGACGGGTCCCTTGAGTCCTGGGGCCATGAGTGGAAAGGCACATATGGCGCACAGTTGCGAAATCCTACGCCACGAAATGAAACCCTGGCTGAAACCAGAAGGCTTGTTGGTATTGACAGGGGAATCGAATCACGCCAGGGTTTCTGAACGGTGGTGCGAGATGGATTTCGCAACCATCCACAGGATGGCCAAGAGTTGGAACCCCCTGAAACGCGGTGGTTAATTTTCCCCGCCGATTTCTGGTGTCAGGGTCCGGGACCAAGAAATGCATTCACACTTTGGGAGTGGGACACAAAACAAAAACCTCCAGATGGAGATCCCTGTCCCTCATGTTTTTCAGGGGTTCCCCATTTGCCCTCTAGTACTAGGGCTTCAAATCCCACCAATTAAGGGCTACCTGAAAACGGTTTGCCCCAAAGGCCCCATGAAATGCTCAACGCGTGAACCTGAGGACGCAACCGAGGATTGGATCCTTTGGCCACCACCAAGGGCCGAGCTCGCCTCAAGTGGATTCTGGCTGCTCCGCAAACCGAAGTGTCAACTCCGTGACCGAACTTTCTGCCTATGGTCGGGTGTCACAATGTCCCTGACCCAATGCAACAGCACCCAGAGGCCATCTGTGGCACCCAAGCCACGGGCCTGGTTTCCTTGACAGATTGATCTGATAGGCCATCCAAAAAGTGTCTTTCCCGCCCACGCAAAATGTGACAAAGACTCCCACTTTGAGGCAACTGGAACAGATCCGACGTATAAAAAACCGCTTACGGTCCTGCGAAACGCCGCAAAACGACTGATTTTCCCTAAACTTGCTGGTGCTCAGCGAATGAGACTTGGAATGATCCTGAAAAAAACATCCAACTGGTAGCTTGCTTTAAGGGGACCCCCGTCTGGTTCATTCCCTTTCCTACACCCCCCGGTAAAAACGGACAAAGGACCCCTCTCGCGGCGCCTCAGCGGGGTGGAGGCCACGCCTAAGAGTCCAGTCACGTGAGCTTCTATGTTGGGCGGTGTTCAACATCAGCTGTTGGGCAAGTTAAGGTGAGTGTCTCTTGGCAGGGGTGTGTTGAGAGAAATATATAGGGAACCCTACTTCGTGAAAAGGTTATTCATCCCAACTGTTGCTGCACATTCTGGCCCCGCAGTAGCCATGGCATTCAGCTGCGCACACGCGTGCGTGCGGGCGGGCGGGCGGGCGGGCACTTACGTTGTGTATTGCTTTTTTTCATCCTCCATGTTTTTCCCGTTTGTGTGTATGTTTGCCTTTGTCATTGTCTTTGTGCTTGTGCGTGCGCTTGTGTCTGTCTGTGTGTGTGTGTGTGCGTGTTCGTGTTCGTGTTCGTGTTTGTGCTTGTGTGTGTGTGCGCGCGTGTTTAGGTTGGAGCCTTGGTCTGAGACTGCCGATCGTTCGTTTGGCAGTGAAAGCTCCATCCAGCTCGGTCTTTCTTGTTGGTAGGGTGACTTTTTCTTTAAAAAAAAAAAGGAAACCGAAAGGAAACCCGCATTTTGGGGGTCCTCCCAAAAAGAACGACAGATGTGGGATCTCAACAACGTAGAGACTGAACCAGTGTGCTCTTCACTCAGGAATAAGAACAGGCTCCAGGAAATCGCGAGCCTTCCGTTCCCTGTTTTCAAATCGGCCAGCTTCATCTTTAAAAAAAAACCCTTTGGGGCCACCAGCCTCAATTCCCATGCATTTCAGCCGGCCTCACCTCGCGATGTGCACCTGGTCTGTTCACCAAGAATTGAACCCATGAAAACCGGCCGCAGCCAGGCTCCGGCAACACCATGGAAAACACGAAGTGTTGCGAGCACACAAAGGCTTCCCTTTGGAGCTACTTCCCGAAGTGTGGCCGTTTTTTGAGGGGACCCTTTTGGGCTGGCTTCAAAGACCCCCAAAGTAGATGTCCTCGACCACTTGTTAGCCACATGGCTGATGTCATCTTCACCCAACACTGCCGTTCTGCACGAAGCTTTGAGTTCAGACATTCCACGTTACAAAAGTTATTACATGTTTCAGTATACCAATGTCTGTCATTGTCCTATTCAGAGATCCCCTGGCAAGAATTGTTTGTCCCAGGTCGTGGTACCCCTAAGTAGGCTCAGTGTCATTTGTGCAAAAACATGAGCGATGCATGTAAAGGGCCGAATGTTGCTTTCTGTCAAGCAGCCCTGCGCTTCACATTGCAAAAGCAGGGACTGTGTTTCGTGTCTCAAAAGAGAGGACCCCCAAATTGGTGGTTTCCGATCGATTTCCCTTTAAATCCACCACACGGGGTACCATGGGTACCCTCAAAAAGAGACAGACCCATATGTCGGGCCCCCAAATGCGCATCAACCGAGGCGCATATGCCACTACCGCCAAGATGGCCAGCAGAATCACAATGCCTGAGAACATTGAAGTGGGCTACAACAAGAGACTATTGATTATGTTGTGGTCGGGTTATCATTGGCATAAAAAGGAGTAAGACGTAAACGAGAGAAACGGCAACCTTTTATAAAAACAAAACAAACGCCGGGACACTTGGGGGGAATCCACACAATGACAATGAAACACAACACAAATTAATCGCTGCTTGGGTCGGATGGATGCTCATTTGACGATGGGCTCCAACGAAGGCAGCGGTATTCTTGACCCAGTTCCAACTCTCACATTCCCAAAGGTCCCCGAAAAACATTGGTTAGCCTTTTGGCACCTTTACCAAACATGGACTAAAGCGGGAAAACTGGGCAAGGTCGAAAGGTCGGCTTTGGGCAACTGAGAGGGCCTCCGCCATAATGGCAGGTGGGTTTGGGTCCCGCAGTCGGAAGGTTTGGGTCCAGTCGGAAGCTGAAATTAGACAGGCCCCAGGGAACAGAAATCTATTGTCAAAAGCCCCTGTTTAGGGTCCGTTTGGGATCTCTTGGGAAGGCAACTAGCTCTTCAAAAGTTCCCTTCGACATGCCACTGCTTAGCAAACATCAAGCTTGTCCCGCTACTTGCTGACATGTGCATGCAAGAGCAAAGTGCCCAAGCTCGCAAAGCTTCGCTTGAACGCACACGGCAGCTCTTCAAAACTTGTCCCGAGAAGTGCCCAACAAACAACGCCTCTTCGCCAAGTCCATCACGAGCTTTCAGTGAGCAACTTTCACAAAGCTGCCTCCTCGAGTAAAAGCGCAAAATTGTTGAAGACGCAAGCGGGTGTGTCTTAAAATGGGGAAGTGGTGAACCTTCTATCCTTTTGGTTCTTTATGACACCCAAAAAAAAGGTACTCTCAAAAAAGACAAAACCAACCAAGTGTAACCTCGACTCATAAACGAACATGGAAACAAACAGCAGGTCCAAGGGTCAACGGGAAAGTGAGGGGTAACAGCTCCATCGAGCTCTTGCAACAAGCGGTGTCCGTTCAAGTGACACACAAACGAACTGATCTTTAGATGATGGTGAAGAGGAAGCCCAGCTCGAAATGAAGTTTGGCGTTGCCGCCCTTTTCACAGGCCCAACCATTCTCATAAATCGCCCCAAAGCAACCACTGAAAGTAGCCACCCACCCCAAGAACATATAACGAAACCCAGCGATCCATGTATTTGTTCACTCAACTCCAGCCAAATCTTCTCAATCCTGTTTGGGCACGAGGGAATTGGTTGGGGGTGCCAATACGGGGTACAAAGGGGGAGTCTTCAAACAGCTCTCTTTCAAAAAACAAGAAAAACACGGTACCAACTCCCTAGACTTGGCCCCAAGAAAGAACGGTTCAATGTTGAGGAACATCTATCCTGAGATATAAAATCAGTTTGGATCAGACAGTAAAAATGGTAGTTGCGAAATGGACTCCAAGTACCTCAACGGCTCCCATTTGGGATTCTCTTTAAAGGCGCAAAGGTGGCAAATTCGAAAGGGGTTGCATTTTGCCTGGCCAAAAATCACATGTTAAAATTTGTTCCATAACCCTCGAAACGCAAAAATACGTTCTAAAGGTAACAGCTGCCTGAGTGGAGTGGAAAAGAGTTGTGTCACTTCTTGTGTGCCACTCTGGCCCCGAAAAGTCATGAAGTCCAGGAACTCGGGGTGGGTGAGGAGATCCCCCCCCCAACTGACCAAATCCCGTTCCAGGTGTCCGGGCTGGCTGCAATAAAGATTTCCTCCCAGAAGGCACCCGCCTTCGCCTTGGCCTGCGGAACATGGGCGTCGCGTTTCGAAACGAAACCCCCTTTGACCTGGAAAAGCCGCAGAAAGGGCTTCTTTGATGGTGGTGGTTGATCGATGGAGCCCTTTCTAAATGTCGATTGCTTGGGGTGTCCCTTTCAGAAAAAGTAGGCAGGGGGGGGGCTCTTCCTCGAGATGGACTGGGCTCTTGAACCATTGTCTTCCCTAGTTCTTTGGCCGAATATTTCGCAGGTTCCCTTAGCGGGCATGGGAAGAAAGCCAACACGCACCCCCCCCCCCCCTGTTTTGTGGGATAGAACATACGTTCAGTGACAATAACCAGATGTCTTGAACAAGTTGCTCATACAAAAAGAGGGCTGGCTTCTGTCAAGCACGGCTCGTGTTGCAAAAGGGCGGCCTTCAGCTTCGATTTCCGCGCCTTGCTATCCTTGGGGACCTTCTGCGGCGTCAACTGCGGTCAGAGGGAGTGGCCCGGTTTGAGGGTGGGGGATGAGAAACGAACAAAACCTTTCTTGCAGCATGAGACTGGTTCACTCCACCTGCTACCTGCTACCCATGCGCGAGATGGGTTTAAAGGGAAGCCAAAAGGAACCTAACTTGCTTCTACATGGCTGACCTGACTGAATGGAGATCCCAATCCATATGGTCAGCTGACCTATACGGAATATGGGGGTTTGACACCCTGGGCCCCTTTCTTGGTTTCCGCTTGGCTGGACCACATGTAAAAGGGTTTCCATATTGCTGTGGGTTGCTATGCTACGCAGGTCTTGACTATCATTCAGAATGCTGGCAAAACGCACATAGGAGGCTGTGGGGCGCAGGTGTCAATCGTTAGCGGGATCGCCCCGCACTCCACCAACCCCACCGCAACCCCCCCGCAACCCCCATCGCCGTTCTCCCAATAAGCCATCCTGATTATGGTGGCATTTGGGATAAACAAACAGGAATCGCAAGCCATGGCTCATGTGACAACCAAACACATTACACCCTCGAATGTGGGCCGCGTTAGGATTATGCTGTGCAAGGCGTTGTACAACATGGACACCTTTCATTCGGCTATGTGACGGCGTGTTCCACAAATGCACGCCGGAGGGTGTCAAAAGCATAAGATTGAGTTCTGACATATGGGGAACGAAGCTAAATGCAGGAAAATGATTGCTCCGCATGCTCAATTCGAGTGGTTTTTGGCAACCAAAAGCCCCAAGCTGGCAGCCAGAGAAAGAAGTAGATCGGCTCACTACCTGGAGCCTGCAAGGCCCTGAACAAACGAGGCAACGAATTCATAGTGTGATGTGTTCTTCTTTCGAGGCTACCCTTTTTGCTTTCTTCCCAACAGCTGAAAGCTATGGGGTCTTTGCCCAAACTAGCTCTGGGGTGGTCCGGGGCGGCTCTGAGGTAGAGGGTTCCGGGCATGCCCTGGTTACGGGGATGCGTGTGGCGGCTACGAGTTCTGGGGATACACGAATGGGTTCTGCGTGCAAACTGCATGCTGTTGGGGATTGTCACCTCCGCTTGTTCTTAGAGATCCAAAGAAAACCGCCCGGTTTTGGAGTTCCCCACTTGGAGACAAACCCATTTATAGATCATCACCTCCTTGTTCCCCACAGCGACGGCCGGCTCAATCCGGTGGCTTAAGTTTGGGGCGAGTGTTTTGGGGACACGCCTTGGGCTGCTTTTGTTTTGGCTAAGAAAATCTGGGACACTGACACAAGCAGTCAGAAGGTCGTGGCCCTTTTGTGTCAAACCAGTGCGGTGAACAGGATTCAGGATCTTAGTGTCCCTTGCCAGCCACAATGATAGATTCTCAGGGCGCTGAGGAAGGGACCAAACATCACCCCGCCAACAAGGAAGCTGGCTTTCAGTACACCTTTGCAGAAGGTCAGGTCTGAAAAACCACCCCTCCAGGGCAAACATAGGGGTGGGGGTTCTCAACATGGTGTGCGCCTTTTTGGTGTCAAAGGGAAACCAAACGCCCCGTTGAGACATGGGCCAGCGGAACCTTTTGGCCTGACCTCGGAGAACGTCGAAACCTGCGGGACCCGGGACCCGGGACCCGCGCCTCCACAGGAATCGCCTGGCCCTTGGCCTTCGCATGGCTCTCTGCCACACCCTGAAACCCCGGGGCGTCCGTTGAGGGTGCCCTGCTTGAGGTGGTTTTGATTGGGAACCCACAGGAAACCGAAGCCTATTTGGGAGGCTCCTTTATTTTGGGAAGCCCGAAACCGGACGCTGATCGGGGTGAGGGGTTAGGAATGTTTAGGATTAGGATTTCGGGCGTCGTCAAAGGATCTATTGCAAAGGGCAAAGCGATTTGGTTGTGGATTTTGGTGCGAAATCCCCAAGTGGTTGGTGGGTAACTCCCAAACCAAAGGGTCCCCCATTTAAGTTCATACTCAGACAAACAAAAATAAGTGACCCTTTTTAGCCATCGGATCAACACGATAATCCATGTGGCTATGTGTCTGACCAGGCTGAAAAAAGACACATCTGCGTGACACAATATCTCTCAGTCTTTCTTTGTTTCTGGCTGGGTGCTGGGAACAAGGTTGGAATTGGTTGACCATTTCAAGTTGTTACATTGTGTTCACGCTGGCAACAAGGGAACACTGGGTTGTTGCACAAGGGGGATCCCGATCACTTCCATCATACGGATTGAGGAATATGTTTGGTCATGTGCTTTACTATGGTCAAACTTCTTCTGCTCCTCATGCGGTCCTCGCTCAGTCCAGAAGCAGCGAACACTGCGGAACCTACATGAAGAAGGAGGGAACCGGGTCTACTTTGACAACTATGGTCCCTACTGCGGATGGACAAAATCCTGCATCAGCTGGGATGGATGAAGCTCTAAAAATATTGGGATAAACGACCTACCAACTGGTGCAAAATTGATTTTGTCCATGGAAAATACGGTTATGGTGACAGCTTGAGTAGAAACTTCCGAAATCACTCCCTGACCATTTCTTAGGCCGCAGGACGTCGCCCGCAAGCCAAGTCCTCAACTTAGAAGTCAAATCTGAGGTGGGTTATCAACCAGCATTCATAGGGAAAAATCCATCCCGGCTGGTGCGAACTGGATTTTGTCCACAGTACGGTTTGAATAACCTCCTCTTGGATTCCACTTGACAGGGACCAAAGGGTTTTGATTCATCCATCCCAACTGGTGCCGATCGGGTTCTGGCTTCTTGGTCCGCCTGAACTTGGGGCTTCTGGACAAGGCGCCAAGGAGACATTCGCGTCTTTCCGCGGCGCCATCTTGGCTTCAAGTGCTTCGGTCTGCAGCATCACCGCGCTCCTGAGCATGCGCGCTCGCTCGCGAGCGGCTCGCGCGGGTTTGCCAGGTTTGGGGTGTTTGGGTTCAGGGTGGGTTTTAGGTTTACGGTGGCTTGAGGTGGGTTTGGGGTGGGCTTGGAGTGGGGTGGGCTTGCGGTGGGTATGGGCACCCGCTCTTCAAGTCGAGCCCGCTCTGCACCTGCAAAACACCTCCATGAGTTGGGTCACTTGAGGCATAGGTCCCGTTGATTGAGGTTCGCATGGAACCTAAAAATTATTGAATTGTGAACTCCGCTTCTGGGAACACTTTTTGGGGGTCCCTGTTTATTTGCAGGGGAGATCTTTGGCCCCTGAATCAACCACCTCAAAACTCCATAGGGTTGAATTGTCTTTGCCGGGTCGTGCACACAGACACGCAGGCACACAAACACACAGACAAACACACAGACACACAAACACACAGCAGACACGCAAACACATGCACACACGCACACACGCACACGCTCACACGCGCACACACACACACACACACCGACGCACAAACACACAGACGCACAAACACACAATTGCTGAATGCTTCTGTATGCATCTAAGTATGTGTTTATATATGCTTGTGCGGGTGTTGCGTGAACTTTATCAACTTGTCTGACTTGTTCCCTTGCATGCCGGGTAGGAACATTCCGCAACCGGCATCCAATGGCGGCGATCTAAATCTGACGTCCCTCCAAACGCAGAGAGATAAAAACTAGCGCCTCTCACCAAGCAAATGTGCAAGCACCAGCTTCTGTGCTGAACTTCTTCGTAGATAAGGCAACTGTTGGAATGTTCCCCTCTGCAGGAACAGAATTTGCCTCATTCCGCGATCTTCCGAGGGTCTGGGAGCAAGAACGAAACCGCCGGAACCCAGAAATGGGTTAGGATGCTAGATGCTGTCATGTGCTGCTAGCCGGAACCTTGTTGGAACCACGTTGTGCTTCCTCCCAGGTTCCCGCTATTTACCATCAAAAGAGCTTTCCCTATTACAGTTGATTTCCCTGTTGCAGTTGACACCCGTTCCCCCACTAAAAAAAGCAATTGTTGACCAACGAAATGCAGCCTCACGATAGGAACCTTCAACACGGCAGAGGTCGCAAATCGAATCTCTTTGTGAGGTCGCGGTCCTGCCCAAACCCCTTTCGCTCAACTGGAAACCAACCCTCACGGAACTTCATCTCCTCGCAGGCGCTTCACAGTCCGCTGCCTCAGATTCGGATGGCAAATTCTCGCAGGCCTTCTTCTTCATGGCATTGTAAGGCAAATAGGGCTTCCGGTAAATTGCGGGGCAAACGCTAAATTGCGGGAAGCAGGGAAGCCGGAAACCCACTTTCAGGCATCCATCCATGCAAATCTGCGGGCATGTAGGTACCCTCCCATCTCTTCGCGCTATTACGGAGTGTGTCTTGGGATGCCATGTCAACCCTCAGCAGAGAGTACTTGGTAAGGGCAGGGCAGGCATAGTGGCACAAATGTAGCCCTTTGTTGGAGCGTTCGCGATCTTGGTTGTGCGGGGCCTTTGGCTTCTTGTGCACATGGCCTTCCTTCGGCGAGAGCATTATGGCTTACAATTACCTCAATTGAAAAAGTCATATTTTGTATCATCTTCCCATCTACTCTGTCAGGTGATACAGCCTCTTTCTAATCACCCCTTTGCATGCGAAATCAGCAACTGCTCCGACACTTCAAGGACTAAGGACTGTCGGGCCAGATGGTGACTTAACTTATGAAGATAAATGCAGCAGGGGATCCTTGGGGCATGCGTTGTGAGGGTGTTCTCTGGAACTTCCCAGCCACTTGTTGAGTGAAGCCCTGTGGGCACCTCATCCGCCACGGAAAAGGCCAAAGGCCATTTTTCCAACCCCCTCGGCCCCCTCGCCTTCTTGGACACGGTGTTGTGTTGGCCCCTCTGGCCAGTGGAACCCAACAGAGCATGGAGGCCAGCGATGGAAATAGATCGCTGGGCCCCTGAAAAAGCGATGCAATACACATCCCTGCAAATTACTCTGAGGGGACCCAAGCAAGTTAGTATAGTAGGTAACCCTTCGCCGGTGTCCGTTAGTTTTTTCAAGGGTGGTCCCCTTGGGTTGCATAGGTTTGTTGGTAAATGGAATCACTCGGCAAGCGACAAACAAGTCCAAAAAGAGGCAACTGCCAAACGTGGCCCAAGCGGAGGCTTCCCTTCTGTTGGCTTCCAAGTCTCGGCGCGGAGCAAGCACCTGTGCAGATGTCAAGGCACGGCACGCACCAAATAAATGAGGAGGGAGGGTGTCGTTCTTTGAGGGTACCCTTGTTAGATAGCTCTAAAGGGAAACCAAAGGGACACCCACCCTTCTTCTTTGTTTTTTCTCTTTCTTTCTTTTTTTTGGGGGGGGGCCTAAAAAAGGCACGCCCAAATCAAATGAATTAAAGACCTCCCAGAAGGGTTCTTCAGGAAACATGAGTCTCAACATTTGCTCTGCGCTCGCTTGCAGTTGTCTCTGGAGGACTTCCTGCACCAATGAAACATGAACTATTTGGTATGTGAAATGGGGACTTGGACCCCCACCCAAACATGGGTTTTGGCATTCCTGTTAGTTTTCCATAAGGTAGTTTGTCGTGACCTTTCTCATACGTAAAACCAACAGTCCCCTTTCTTAGCTGGATTCGCGGCAAATCGGCAGGTGAGCTCTATCAAAAACCCAAACAAAAGAACACAAGTTGGGTGCGCCGGTGAAAGGGTTCCAATAAATGGGTAGGATGCTACACACCTGGTGCAAGCGACCGGCGGTTCATTAGAGCCCGTTAGACGGGTCCTTTGAGCAATGGATGGTGAAGGCTGCGGATGCTCTGCTTTGGCTGTGGACCAGAAGAATTCCTCAGACTGGTGAGGCTAGGAGTTTATTGTGGAGAGGGGAGATGAGAACAGGTCCACCGAACGAGATGGTATCTCGCAATCACCGCAGAGTTAAGATTGATTGGCCAGCAAACTGCCGTCTTTGATCCCAGACAAAAAAAATACAGCACTTTCAAAGAAAATGGCTTCGAGAAATCAGACATGTCACCTGACGTGCACCAAGGTTTGGCAGGATTCGGCGAGGTCTCCCAGCAGCCATATTTCCGGGGTTGCAAATGTTCAAAGGTCACAAAGGAACTGACCCAACCATCCAACCACCCAACCAACCAAGCCACCAACCAACCACCAGCCCACGCACCCACCCACCCACCCACCCACCCACCCACGCACCCACCCACGCACCCACCCACCCACGCACCCACCCACCCACCCACCCACCCACGCACCCACCCACCCACCCACCCACGCACCCACCCACCCATCCACCCACCCACCCACCCACCCAACCAACCAACCAACCAACCAACCAACCAACCAACCAACCAACCAACCAACCAACCAACCAACCAACCTGCTGCCAACCCATCCTGATGTTGCCACAAAAAAGAAACTGTATTCAAGCACGACCTAATAAGCTTTGGCGGGCATTTACATGAAATGCAATTTCAAAAGGCAAAGTGAATAAAAACCAAAGGGACGAAAACCACATAGGAATGGATAGGGATGCCATTTGGAGTGTATCTTTTTGGGGCTGCTTTGAAGGAAACGCAAGGGGAACCCGCCCCTTTCTCTGAGACACACCCAATGACCCCTTCCAAGGAATGTTTGTTTTTCGAGGCGCAACACGCACAAGGTCCGTCGCATGGCAAATGGCGTCCCGGAAAGGCAGTTCCTCAGCCGTGTTCGCAGGGTTGGGCGATTCAGACCCTTGTTGAACTCACTTCCTGAGTGGATGGGCCAAAAAGAGTCAACACTTTTTGTTCACCACCACAATGATCTTACCGAAAACTCAGGAGTGAGAACGTGTTGAAACACTGATCGTTTCAACAACCTCCTTTTGGTTCCCCTTCAAAGGCGAGGGGGTGGTTCTTGAAACAATGTTGGCAACCAGGCATTTGAATTGCATCCACGTTGTTAAAACTGTTTTGCCTTCAGGTCAAGTTGGTTTACCTTGGACTAGAAACCCTCACTTTTGGCGGGGGGCATGGATTTGTCCATTCAATTTATCTGAACGGACCACCTGTCCAAGACGTTCCGCCAAGCCCTAGCTACTGGAATCCCAGAGGGAAGCTTCACTGACTTTTTGGAGGGACCGCCCCCAATCAATTCATTCCGGGGTTGACACTAATGCACTTTTGAGGGGTCCCCTTACATGTTCCAAGTCTGAAATTGGCAGATCAAATTCAAGAGCGACAGTTGTCTGTTATATCATTTTGCTCAACCCCCCCCCCCCCCGGCCCCGCCATGGGTAGGTTTTTGAGGAGCCAGGGCCACCGTTCTGAAATCCTGATTGGGAAGGGAGGACACATACAAGCTCAAACCACAAGATCCTGGTGCTTTGCCGAGTGTTTTGCCGAAGTATCTGAAATACCTGCACTGTTTGGTTTTCCGCAATTTCAGCATAGCACCTAAACCTCGCAACAGTCCAACGGTCCACTTGGGTTGCCACTTCCCAGTGGAGGCCAACCATCCGCCCGAAACGCGGCAACATGAAAGCGAGGCCCCACAAACCTCAGCCTTGGTCAAAAAATAAAATGGAGTTCAACGGCTGTCCTGTACAGGTGTCCATCCTGCAAACATAAGCAACCACCTTGGGATCGTACTCCAGGCCTTCCTGGGATTGTGCCAGCAGACTATGAGGAACTGCTTGCTGTGTATATATATATATACACATACATACACGTGCATAGATGTGTGTTTTATACACGCCTATATATATATATATATCTGTGTATGTGTGTAAATATGGATATATGTATGTAATACGTAGCGAGCAACAATCAGTAGGCATAGCCAACCAATAGGTACAGTAAGCACTAGAAGTTTTGAACCACGAGTTTGTGCGGGCAACGTGCTTGGGGCAACTTTGTGCGATCGCACCTTGAAGCTTTGAAGCCCAAGCGCGAGAACCGCTTCGACTTGAGTCACCCATCACACAAACAGGTTCAATGAGTCAGAATTAGAACCTGGCATAATGTTGACCTCATATTTAGAAACCCCCGCGTATTTGCACAATCCAAATCCCAGAACGAATTTAGAAACCCCCCCGTAAGGGCACAATCCGGCTTGGCCCAGGAAATCCCAAAAAAAGGCTCAGCTCCTAGTGCGGGACTGAAAGCGAAACAGCCAGGTAAGGAATCTCCGGGATCCGCCGGAAGCTTCTAATTACAGGCCCCCCTCCGTACGACCTTAGGGGGGTTGGGGGGGGGGGGGCGTTTCTAAATATGAGGTGGACATTCTGGGTCTGTCTCAAAATAGGGAGCCCTCTGGGATGGTGGTGTAACGGAAACCAACCGGAACCACCAAATCACCAAGCAGTTTTGGGGCTTTCTCTCAGATTAGACACACCCATATATCGAGGTGTGGGAAATTGAAAGGGCTTTTGATTGGCCGCATTGTCCACTACATCAGCTCAACACGGAACTCAGTTTAAAATGGCCCAGGCGATTTGCGCTGAAAACCACCAAAGGGACTAGGACATATGGATCTGCCTCCCTGAATGTTCCTTTCCTTCAAACAGCCGTAGCCTTTCAAGTCTACCCTCAAAATGACACACCCATAAAAGAAACCCTGTGCAGACAGGCTTGGCTCAAGTGATCTTGGCGGGCCGAGAGGCACAAACCGGATAAGGTGAAGCGTACCTGTGGCGTCCGCTGTCGGTGAGAACTCTAGGACCTCATGCTTTTTCAGCGTCCTTTCATTGGTCGTGTGGACTGGTGGTTTAGTGGCTAGAGGGTGGCTCCCCATTTACCCTTTACAAAAGCCAGGGGTGAATTCAACAAATCCTGGAGGAGCTGAAAATTGTCTCGCCTGCCGAGTTGGTCGAATTGCGGGTGTCTTAAAATTGGATTCGGACACCCCCCCCTCAAAAACAAAGAAACAGAAGCTAGTTGGCTTCTCCAGTGGACAGGCTGAAGACCCTAGCAAGCGAGAGTGGAGTTGGTCTGTGCTCCCCGATGCTAGCTTTCACATGCGCTATGCCTACCTCTACATTCCCTCCCGAAGCAAAATCACGGGTTGAGGGTTGAAAGTCCTCGTCCGGACTCTTCAGATGCTGTTGTGAGGGGATGTGAGAGGGTGCAAGTGCCACGCTTTGCCGCCTTCCAGGTTGCGCATGTGTTGCTCATGTGCCCTGATTGAAACTGTCATTGCGAGGCACGCCATCCTGTCCAAAGCTACAGTCGGGGTGATCACCCTTCAAACAACTGAGCGTCCAGGTGCTCGAAACCATCGCGGCCCTTGTTGCGACCTGTTTCGATGCCATGCGGCGCCTTTTTGCCCCAGCGGTTGATCGAGCCCCCTGAAATTCGGGCACCTTCTGGGCTTCTGGGTGGAACGTTCGCATTTCCAGGGGAAAGAACGTTAAGCAACCCTCCACACAAGGGTCAGGGCCAACCCCTTGTTTAATCCTGCTTCTACCATTGTTTGAAGAGGACCAGGGTCTGGTTATGTAAGTCATGTTGCAACCTTCCCAACCCAGCTGTCTTGTACAGGGGGGGGGTGGACTTTGGGGGTGTGAATCGCCCGGATTTCCACTTCCCAACGCCAGGGTGCGAAGGTAAGGTTCTGGCGTACACCTGAAAGTTCGGCGGGCGTGTGGCTCTTCCCCAAGAGTTCGCCAAGTCCCTTTTGCTTTCCCAGAAAACGCCATCCAGGGGTACAAAAGCCATAGGAAAGACTCATTTGGGTCTGTCATTGTTGGTTTCCTTTTGCGCTTGTTTGATGATTTTGGGGTTCCCCTAAGAAAAGACACACACCCATGTTTTGGACACAGGCGGTTTGCCCAACCCCAGTTGTAGAACAAAGGGACTCCCTCTACAAGCATGCTCGTAAGGCGCGAGCCAGCGCACCAGTCGTCCAAAAAACAGCGGCTGTGGCTGCCAAACAAAACGAGCGGCCGTTCTCCTGATGGGTCGCCAAATCTTTTCTTGGCTTTAGGACCGTTGGAGACCAGTCCATGTTTGCAGTGCAAAAAAAGGTGTAAATAAACGGTTGAATGATAGCACCGCAAGCTTGCTTTCTGAAGCAACGCCATGGGAGAAAGAGGAAACCAACAATTTCCCATTCCAAGAAGAAGCTAACCTGAATTCAAGGAACTCGGGTCAGGGGCGTATGCCTAACTTGTTTCTAAACTCACCTGCCAAGTTTCAAACGGGGATCCAGTTGTGCCCTCCCCCCTCTTTGGTAGGGGGGGGGGGATTGGATTAAGGTCATGTGGGTGTCTCTAAAAATCGGGAAACCACCAAACGAGAGCATCAAGAAAGGGCACACCCACGTGTTCAATCACATGTGGCTCGACACAAGGGCAAGAGATGTGATTCGAGCCGGGGGAGTGAAGAGCAGTTTTGGCGTGAGCCATAAACGGAATGATATGATTAAGAGCACAGATTCCGAGAAAATAAAACCAATATGCGATAGTCTAAGAAAATGCTACTCGAGTCTAAGAAGATGCTGCTCAAATGGATCACAATCATCAACATGAAACTACTTTGGTCCCGCGGTCTTTTCTTCACACAAATGGCAAGCACGGCTGCTTCCCTAGACATTCACAAAAGAAGTCCCCAAACAATGAGTCGGATGCAGGGAAAATAAGACGTAAGCTGCCGCTATGTTGGGGAACGAAGCAAAAACAAGGCTCAAAAAAGGGCTAAAATCAGGAAACGCGGGTCAAGCACGAAGATACTCAAACCCAGCGCTCACTTGCCGATGTGGAAACACTCCCTCGCTTGACCCAGTGGCAACTCACACATGTGTGTTTCCAACAAATCCGGGGAGAAATCGTGGATGATGGTTGAAAACGGAAACCAGAACCCACGTTCACGTTGTTACGGCGTGAACTAGGATGGAAAATTCACACACTACACTACACTTCCATGAGCAACTTCGGCCCAGATTTGGGTATGTCTTTCTTTGCGTTTTCTTTTTGGGGAAAGGAGACACGCCCCTTTGGCAACCAGCTTAGGCCATATGCCACACCCACGCCGAAGCTGAGGCGACCACGTCAAAGGCGCGGAGTCCGCCCGTGCACGGAAGGAGAGGCCCAGACGGCAGCGGAGACGCAGCGAAGATGAACGCGAAAAAGAAAAAGCTGATCAGCCCACGGTCAAGATCAAAATTATTGGATCAAGGTAGACCAGATGTAGACCAGATGACCCACTCTCGTAAAAGGTGACCTACGCAAATATAGATTACAATGGATGGAACAAAGTAAAGCAGGTGACCTAAAGAAGGATCGAAGTCAAAGTGGTTTGACTTCTTGTCGTCACGTTTGTTAGATAATCGTAAAGCAGACTTGCGAAACGGAAAATACTTGGACAAATGAGTTATAAAAATCGGGGGACCTGCAAACGATGGTTTTCCTTTTGGCTTCCCTCGAAGCCAATCTAAGTAGGGAACCCTCGAAAAACACCATCGAATGGCCATGCGCTCGAACTGCCGCAATTGTCACCGCCTGGGAAAGTCATGTGGGTATTATTTTGGATTTGGTACCGCCTTGTTGGTGGTTTGAAATGAAAACCCAAAGGAAAACCACCATTTTGGTGAATTGCTAAAGCACACGATTTCGCCAGGGCAAAGGCCCTTATGAATCAAACACTGCATTTGCGAAGAGAGAAGACTCCCCTCTGAGCCACGTCCCCGCCTGGGTGTTGAACTCGTAAATGCCTGGGAACCACCGGCCTGAGGTTCAGGTGCCGCAACAGAGCTCCGAGTAGATGACAAATCAACATCACAGCAACAGGCAAACTCAGCAAATATAATGGCAGCCAAACACTTTGTGAATCAACCCTGAAGAAGCAGCTCAAGTGTAGCCTGTTGTTCCAGAATGCCCAACAAAACACAAAGCTTATGGTTCGCTTGTCGCCGAAACAGACTGGGCCTACAGAAGTGTACATGCGCAGAGTCACACTATCGCAGTGATCAAAAGTCACCTGTATTGGCGATTGCCACATAAAAGTGTGTCCTCAAATAGAATAATAAATGTTGCAGAAGGTTGGCGTCCTTTCACCTTCCCTGCACACACTTTCCCGCCTTTTGGTGCCCTGGGGGAGTAGATGCAGTGGAAGAGCCCTATCCCCTATCCCAGATGGCAAATGCTCCCACCAAGACCCTTGCTGGTAGGTCTCATTTTACCACCCGCTTCCAAATCTTTGGCCGTGCAAAAGTTAAAAGACTTGCGGCCCAAGTAGGACCACATATTTGCCACGAGGGGGTCCAGTTTGAACTCCCATTGTGCACATGCCACAGTTCAGCAGGATGATGCTGGGTGAAATCAGACCTGATTGACCAAATGAACACAACTGTGCCATGGTCAAAATCCCTTATGTCACTCACGGCCACAACTCCAATAACCCTTTCAACCTTGCTGTTTTGGGGAGCCCCTGAGAGACACCCCCCAATCTGTGCATCTGGGAAACCTGCCGGAGCGGCACCCGTCCCCCTGTTCATTGGTGAGCCCATCATTGGAGGGAAGACTCAAAGTGTCGGCCGGCACATCGCAGCTGTTGACACACCCGCTCGAGAAAAAACCAGGGCCTTCTACTGGTGCTGCGCCCCTTTTTGGACGCCCCCCCCCCAATAATACGCACCAAAAAAAGAGGGACCACAAGATAAAAGTCCGACTTTGGGCAATGAGCAAGCCCCAAGCTAAAGATCCATTTCAGCCCCGACTCGGAAGGCTTGGCTAGTGTTCTGCAGCACAGGGCCTGCGGAAAATGATATGTATGCATAGGGTGCGTGGATTGGCAGGGGAAACTGGATTCCAAACAATGGGCAAGTGTACCAAAGGCTGCCCAAAGAACTTTTGACAGTGGGATGTTGTTTTTCTAAGTTTTAGGGAAGCAACCATGCTTATTTCCAATCAGGTACCCTTCCAGCAACAAACATGGAAGTGCACTGGAAGCTTTCCGGAAAAGAATCGGCTTCGTCTTCCTGGGGTCAGAATCGGATCACTGGATGTTCGTAGTTTCCGTTGAAACTGCTACTGTTGGAGGTCCAAAACAGAGAAATGGGTATGTCTCACAATAGGCGGACCCTCAAAACTTGGTGGTTTCTTTTTGGTTCGCCTTTAAACCAACCCCAAAACGAGACCTGTAATTACCCGTTTAAAACAAGACACGCGCGAACACGACTCAGCCCCGGTAGAAACACCCTACGTGCCAGGTGAGCTGCCCGACCCGCCCGGGTCGGGACCCGGGCGCAGGAAACTAAAGAGGAGCAGCGCTGTCAGGACCTGCGCGAAGCAAAGCATCGGACGTCGCCCTTGGATGTCTTTTTGGGGGACTTTTTCCGAATGCTTCGTCTGTTTCTGTGTCTTTTTTGGTTTGTGTTGGTTTGTGTTGGTTTGTGTTGGTTTGTGTTGGTTTGTGTTGGTGTGTGTTGGTGTGTGTTGGTTTGTGTTGGTTTGTGTTGGTTTGTGTTGGTTTGTGTTGGTTTGTGTTGGTTTGTGTTGGTTTGTGTTGGTTTGTGTTTATGTTTTCTGTGGTTTGCGTTGGGGGTGGTTTGTGTTGTGCTTTGGTGGGTGCTTTGTGTTGGTGTTTTGCTAGGTTGCTGGTAGCCCAGGTCGTAGGCCGCTCATAAATTCCCGTGAATGTGGGGTTAACCCTGGGCTTTCTCACAAGTGGCCAGCCGCAAGCCTGGCCACAAACATCCAAGCGACCCCCCAAAGTGGTGGATGTCCCAAAACATAAACACAAACCACCCCCTCCAACGGGAATGGAGTGCAATCGATCATGGGCGGGGGTTGGTTAGTAAGGGGACTAACTTGGTGAGTGAGGTGGTGTTGCGAAAAATCACTTTGGTTTCCCTTTGATTAACTACCAACCCAGCCCCAAAAGAAGGTTGACCTTGACCGAAGATGATTGTTGCGACCCCGGAGATCAACAGGACCACTTTGGGGTGGGAAAGTCCCTGAATGGCGGGTTAAAGGGAAACAACCCCCAATCTCCCGAATCTGACTTTGATGACCCCTAGAAAGAGTCAAAGCAAAGAGCATGGACGAAAAACAAACCATGTCTGTGTCTGTGTTTCTGCAATTTGAGAAACAAGAAACACACCGCAACCTTTGTCGGAATCCTTTCAGAGTTCGAACTCTGCTATTGATGGACTGCAAAGTGCCAGTTTTGACTCTCATGCTGTCCAACAAAAGCTGACAGGAGTGACTTGGTCCGTTGTTCGGCAAGGGAAGCTGACAGGAGGATGTTGGAAGAACATCATCAAAATCAAATCCTGTCCGCTTGAAAGAGGGTACCTGTTATGGATGTTTTCGACAAAACGGGGCCACTCACACTTACTTGCCACCCATGCCATGTGAAAATAATGCGGCCGCAGTCCCCATGTGTCTCGTCTCCTGCAAGCATCACAAAAGCAAGAGCACCTTTCTGAAAATCGGCCGACGGCCGATGTCAAACAGACCCAACAAAAATAACTTTGCCTCTGCCCATTCACCCTTTTTGGGACGTGTTGTTTCTTCGGTTGTTTCTTCTCTGTTTGGGGGGCTGGGAGGGGGGGGACAAATCTGAAAACTCCCGGCAAAAGGCCAGTTTCCTTCATCAGGTTACCCCTCATTGGTTTGTGGTTTGGAGGTTGACTTCCTGGTTCTTCTTCATGACGGATGAATAACCCTCCCTTGACTTCGATCGGGGAGGTGTCCCCTGATTCAGACCGTTGGGGCGCCCACCCTTCAGTGGACCCCATGGCTCCCGGCCGACACCGCTGCGAAGACCAACGAGTCCACCAGCGCGTGGAAGTCCCCGGCCTGGTCGAAGCGGGGCGCGAGGGGAAGGGTCCGCGGTTCTCCGTTTTGCTTTGAGACGTTTCAGGGAAACCCAAGCAAAACCCAAGAGAAACCCCAGGGAAACCCGAAGGGAAACCAGTGGCGTTTCGGGGGACAACCCTCAAAATGAGTGGTTCGCCCTCCAAAAGTGTAATAGAGGAGCTGTAGAGGAGCTATAGAGAGTTGTAGAGGAACTACAAGGGAGCTGTAAAGGAGCTGATAGGGGTAGAGGAGCTTTTGATATGAGATTCGGATACCCTCTAAATCGAAAAGTTCAGCTTGCACCCCCCCCCCAATCAAGATACGGCCACAAACAAGAACGCGAATGTTTCCCCAACAGGATATGGGAAAGCTGGGTGCACTTGTGAAATTCGCATATGGCACATAGCTTGAAACTCGATGGGGCAGTGCAGTGGCTCGCTCCCTTTCCGGGAAGGATTCCCAATTACACTCCCACAAAATAACATGGAAGGAGCCCAAAAAAACAATTTTGTTCTCAAAGGTCTCTGACCCCATTTTGGGAGGCCATGTTAATTTGTAGGAGAGGGTTGATGACCATCCCCATCAACCCTTGGTAAAGGGGTGTTTTTAACCATGGCAGATATGGTCTAAGACCCACGGACTGAACTACTTTCTCCAAATTTGTGGAAATACCTGGGTTTGCTTGGCCATGTCTAGACCAAAAGTCGATTGTCAGATGCTGACGCGGTCAAAGGGCAACCCTTATATACCCCTACTATGTACTGCATTTGCAGGTTGTCACCTCCAATGAAATATGTCTGATGCGGGGACACCCACACCCGTCCAAAACGCAACCATCCGGATAATCGAGATCATCCGGAAAAGACGCGCCCAGCAACAGATTGGTCCCTTTCCCCCTCTAGCCTCCATTAAACCAGGCAGCAGAATCCCCAGGAAGTAGATTTGGGCGCTCGCCCCCCATTCACCTCCCATTTTCCATCCGCGCGCCGAATTCAGCTTGTTCACCACCATCTGCGCCACCACATCCCGCGAGTCATCCCCGGGCTCCCCTGAATAGGGGCTGCACAAGAAAGGGACTCTCATTGTGGGCGAGGTTGCAAACCTCGGTCTAAAGGTCACCGCAGTTTGTGTTTATTTGTGTTTTCCCTACCATTTTTGCGAAGGAGGCACGCCAAAGATGTATTCCCCCACACTCCTGAATACCAAATATGATATGCTTGGTGCATCGAGGACCCAAGTGAGACGTAAGCATAAACAGAAGAAGGCTTGCCCAAGTTACCAAGGGCCTGTGCGGTATCACGACCATGAATTCCTGAAGGAGGAAAAACAAAAACAGCCAGCAAACCATGGATGAACAGAACTGGAATTAATCCCAGCATTCATAGGACTTCATCCATTCCAATTCCACATGGTGCAGGATTGTATCCATCCACAAGGAGCCCTATTCAGGGAGCAACATTTCTACATGGTGCCAAATCAGCGGGCACCCCTCAAATCGGCAATGGGTCCCTTTTGGTTTCCCACAAAATAAATAAATAAAGAAAACATCCCAAAGGCTAACAAGCTATTCTAGGAAAGACTCATTTGACGGCAGACTCGTTTAGAAAACTTCGTTTCAGGACACCCGCATATGAGTGGTACCCCTGGCGCACTATGGCTCGTCGAGAAGATGTCCCAGACAGATGCCATTTTGAGAGCTGCCAAGGGCCAACATTTCTCTGATGAGGGAAGTGAAAGGTGGCACGAGCTGCAGAACCTAGTTCTCAAAGCACATCACAACCGACATTTGAGATGCAACAAGTTTAAGACCGACAGACAAAGAAGCATGAAGATCCACGACTGAGGACCAGCATGGACAAAGAGCATCAGAGATCCCATGACCTAAGCGGCACGCTGGGCAAAAGGTCCAGAAAGACACTGTCCATCGAATCGCGAGAAACCGAGATCGGCCAAATCGGAAAGAACGAGGGAGAAACAAGACAAGTATTGAAAAAACATCGTGACAAAAACAAACAATCTCACTACCAAGCCCTAACACCAGACTAACTAACAACCATCCCACAAAATAAAGCAAAGCCACAAGCACAAAGAAACGAAGAAACAAAAGAGACAAAGCAAGAAAGAAAGAAAGAAAGAACGAAAGAAAGACAGCAAGAAAGCAAGAAAGCAAGAAAACAAGAAAGCAAGAAAGCAAGAAAGCGAGAAAGCAAGAAAGAAAGAAAGAAAGAAAGAAAGAAAGAAAGAAAGAAAGAAAGAAAGAAAGAAGGACATGAATCTAATACATGAATGAAATGGATGAGTTGAATGAACGAGTGAAATGAACAAATCAAATACATGAATGAGATAAAGAACGCAAGAAAGAAAAGACACAAACAAACAAACAAACAAACAAACAAACAAACAAACCAAACCAAACCAAACCAAACCAAAACAAACCAAAACAAACAAACAAACAAACAAACAAAACAACACAAGCAAACAAAAACAAACAAGCAAAAACAAGAAAAGGCAACGCAAAACAAGCAAGCAACAGGCAAGAGCAAGCAAGAGCAACAAAGGAAGGGCTTCCTTCCGACTTGGGTCAAAGGCCAAGAGGAATTGGAGCCCCAGGCACGCAATAGGAACACTAGCCCCAAACGTTAAGCCCAGAATCAAGCCCCTGTCCCCTTGTCATGGGGGGTTCATCCGACCATGGGCCCCTTCCTTCCACCCGGCCTGGCCCGAGCCCCGGCTGCAGCATCGCGGGCCCGGGCTCACCTGCCAGGTCCCAGAATTCGGAACTCGAAGTCCGAGTGTCCTCGCCCAGTTTTACAAGACATCCTCAAAGTTTCACCTTCGCCAATGGTGAGAGGGAAACCGGGGCCCAAAAGCAACTGTGTCTAAGGGGCCGAAAGTTGCCCGAAATTCCAGGGCTTTCTTTTACATCCGGGTTTGACAGGCTTGGGGATCCATCCCAAAGGAGGGAATGTTCAAACGCACCCCAAAAAATGATGCTTAAAGCTCCCCAGCCGAACTTCGCACCCCAGTGCCTGTGTTGAGGGCACTTCTTGTTTGGGGAAACCACCCCTGTCTGCGTTTCCTCCGTCCCAGCTACCACTAAGGAAAGAGAACCAATCGTCGTTTGAAGGTCTGAAACTTTTGTTTTGGAAAAAGTCAGTCAGCCAAAGGACCTGGGAAATGCTCTTGCATAGTTGCCCTCAACTGGATCTCTCACAAAGCCAACAAGCAGGGAAACTTGCTTGACCATTTTGGTGGCCCCAAATGAGTTCTCACAATTGGGGTCCTTTCGGAGGCCACGCAAACACACACACACACAGGAGAACGTCTTGTGCAAGGGATCGGAACCGATGTATTTGAACCCATTGAGCGGGACTCGGGTCCTGAGACAAGAGCGCGCAAGGGTCGCGCCATGGGAACTGAAAGGAAAGGGTCTGAGTGATTTTCCTGGAACCCAGACAAGCAATCATGGGTGTGGTTCCTTTCAGGAATCGGACCCCCCAAACCGATGTAGGCGTCCTCTTTCAACTAGCGGCGAAAACACACACACACACAAGAATACCGAGCCCCAAGAAAAGACACGTCACATCTCTTTTTGGGGGAACCCTTCTTGGGTTGGTTCAATGCGGGAAGATGGCCCGAGCAGCTCAAAACGTGTTGTCAAAGTCACAGGAAAGCAAGCACGTAAGCGCGCAAAACACATTGCTGAAAACTGGTTCTCTACCAACTCGGTAATGTAAGCCTCCCCGGAACTGATGTCTGACGGCATGCGTTCTGCAAGATCGTCAAAGAGTGTAGTGGGTAATATGTTTGGCCATGCAAAAGGCAAGTTGCGAACGCTGCTTGTGCTTATATATTTGCCTCACAATAACCTTTGTAACCCCTGGGAAACAAGGTGGAACTACACACTAACATGGCCGACAAATAGGGGGCGTATGTATCAACAAGGTATGTCGTGTGCAGGCTGCAACCTGTCCACCAGCAAAGTACCTCAGCTTGGGAAGCTACCTTCTTGACAGGAAACCCTGGGAGAAACGGTGGATTGCCAGCAGTTCAAAACATTAACAAAAAACAAAAGTCAACCAAAAGATTGAACATCAAAGCGAAGAAATTGCAATTTTCAGCTTCCTAGGTGGGCTTTCGTCGGCAACTCTCCCGCCTACATGGACTCTGCCCAGCCATGGGTCTTCGCTCGGGCAGCTCGTAACGATGCGCCAGAAGATGCTAAAGCTAGGCACAGTTGGCTGTGGTTTAGGAATCGGACCCGCAAAATGGCAGCCATCCTTGTTTAAATCAATAAAAAAGAAAAGAGCTCAGAAAAGACGCGCCCATTTGAAGACCGTGAGAAATGGCCAACTCCATTCCTTTGCGTCTTATGGGATTTCAACCACAAGTGGCCCTACCAACTTGCCACATGGGTATGTGTCAAATCAGGGGAACCCCAACATGGATTTCAGCAGTCTTCCTTTTGGTTTCCCTTTAGCCCAACCCCAAACAGGGTATCAACTCAAAGCGAGATACACCCAAATGTTGAAAGAGGGCTTCCTGAAAATCTCCCCACGGTCAACTGCATGCTTTCCTTTCGGTATCCCTTTTGCTTCCCTTCAAATACCAACCCAAGCGGGCCCACCATTTTGAGAAGCTCCCAGGACCAAATTTGGAAGGCCACCCCGTTTCGAAAGGCACTGAGCGCCTGATCTGGGAATGCAGGGTACCCAGAAAGCCCTGAGAGCCGTCTTCGAGGCGTGAAAATGGGGGAGTGCTCCTGCGCAGTACCAGTCGCCAGCCAAGCACACAACATCAATCATCATGCCTGGCTGCGCTGGCGACTTGCGCTGGCGAGTTGCGCTGTCCCTTTTTCTACCGCTGGTTGTCTGCCCGTGTTGCAGGCGGTACGTGGTAGCTCAAGCTGCCAAACCTGTCATGCAGTGGCCGAAACGGGACGGCCGGGACGGCCTCGCCAGAGCCGGCCCTCACGAAAAGATGTTTTTCTCAGCGACCCGTCTAGTAGGTCAGCTTCGTTAAGCATTGGCGGGCGGCGTGCCTGGCGGGTCGGCAGGCAGGGTCGCTTCAGAGGCTTCAATTCCGCTGCAACTTGCAGTGTGCATGGGAAATCGTGTAAAGGTGGCACGCATTCTGCAGTCAAACCTCAGCACGGGATCTCTCCAAAATGCCTTCCCAGGATTCAAAAACCGCACCTGCATCATTCGGGAGCTGGATAGCCGCATGGAATATGAGTCGGCAATCTATTGAAACGAAACTGCACCTGATCCGTGCGTGATAGCAAAACAAACAACGTTCGGCATCCAAAAACAAGCCAAAGACCACGCCGAAGCACAATCTCGCGGACAACCCCATTATTCTTGAAACAACCCCAAAAGGCGGCCTCAAGAAAAGACACACCCATATTCGGGGGATCCACCCCCAAGATCCCAGACGGATCGATATCGCGCGCCATCAGATCGAAACACCGGGCGCCTGCGACCGCCGAGGTCTTAGAAGCCGCCCATGTTGGGTGGTGTCATCATCAGCATGCTGGGCCTAAGCCGGCAGTTGTGGACCCCAAACACTCCTTGGAGAATCAAGAGCTCAGCTGTCCGGGATCCAACCAGGCCCCAGCCAAACCAAACCACCACTTGGGGGGGGGGGGGGAACTGAATCAGGTTAAGCCTTGCTTGGTGGTTTGGATAGAAAAATTGTCACCACATCAAACCACCAAATCAATCCAAACTTCAAACCAAGATGTGGCGTGATGTCAACCCTCACATCACCACATCCAATGCTGCCAAGGTGCCCCTGCACGCCCTGCTGCGGGCCAGGGCCCATCTGCTGCATGCCAGGCATGCCGCCGCCCCTCAGATTCGGAGGGCTGGCCCGGTGCAGTGAGGTTGTGTGCAAGCACTCGCTTCCCGAGTGGATTAGCCCAAACAGGTTCAAAGTGGTTCTTTGCCACTGAAACGATGCTCCAAAAAGTATATAATAAAGTCCAGCAACTCAGGAAAGTGAGGGCATTTTAGCGGCTGTCCATGATACCGTTTTAGTGGTTGACCCCAACCGAATGACTCTCCGAAACCTCTGAAGAACTGGGTGTTTGAGGATGGTCCCCAACGCAAACCTCATGTATGGCAGCATTTATCCGCACCTTGCGCCCGTTTTCGGTGGGGGTTCTCCGCCATGGTAACAAAGCTTGTTCAAAGATCCAGTGAGTCGAGGCAATATCTCCCGGGCGCCCCACATCATCGGCATGTTCGCCGGGCCTCCGCTGCAAACCAGGCCACTCGAATGGTCGGAGCATCCCTGTGAGGGAACCACAGGACAATATGATCATTGATTCAGAGCCGACTTGCAGGAGCCATTGTAGAATAGAAGTCCAGTGACTATTAGGGGCGTTTAGGGGCCCTGAGAATCATTCGCGTGCATGACCTTCCCATCCCCTTTGCTATGCCCCTGAATCAGTGTTGGACATTTCCTAGATCAACATGGAGCCTCTTTCCTGCAGTGTTGACGGAAGCCAAGTTGAAACCAACCCATGTTAGGAGATCCTGAAACCTCAGAACAGACCCCGTTTATCAATGGATGACCGACTCCAGAGGAGGCCCCCAACCAGGGGACCCTCAAAATTGGTGTTCCCGTGGTTCCCCTTGAAAACCACTTATAAACTGAGTACCTGCAAAAAGGAAGCACCCCACACATCTCCATTTGCAAATGATTTGCAAATTGAAGCAGCTTGCTTGGCTCACCCGGGCACCCGAAAGCAACAAATCAAATCCCATCTTGACTCGCACGGCAGCTGCCCCAAACTCACAAATCCCCCATCCCACGGCCAAAAACAACCCAAGGCGCCCGAAAGCAACGAAAATGCCAAACGACACCAAGAGACACCATGTCATGTCAAGAAACACAAGACTCTAGAAAACGGTTAGGATGCGTCTTTTGTGGATTTCACCTGTCCTTCCCCCTGTAGGTTCTTTTTTTGAGTACTCTTGTAGCACTCTTTTAACATCCAACAGGGGTGGATTCACAAAAACCTCATCCAAAATCCTAAACGTGTCCTAGAAAGACATCTCAGCACAAAATGCGCGGCCGCCAACCCGAGGCCCAGGGCCACTCGTCAGCGCCAGATTTCCGAAGCCCGTGAGTCCTGGCTGGCGGGCGCATGGCGGGACATCGCGTTGGAGGTTCCCATCAAGATTCTTCGGCTTGTAGTGATTGCATGTGTTCCCATCTGTTTGCATTCCCATCTGTTCCCATTTGTTTCTTTTTGATTGATGTTCATTGCTTGCGCAGTTCTAAGAAACGTGAACTTGGAACCTGACAGAAGGCCTGTCAAATTCAATGCTGCTTTTCAGAAACTTCATCCTTACCACACCGACTAGGCTTTTCCCACCGATGTCGTGCGGCCCCTTCCGAACCAATGGTTATGTGGGAAATGATGGGTGAACTCTAAGGAGCGAACCCTTTGCTACTTGGATGTTCAACCAACTGCGTAAGTAGGTTATGAGCTTGGTTGTAAGGGGACCAACCCCAGTTCCCAAGTTATTGCCATGGTTATGAGTCACACCTACCAAGTTGGCTGGACATCCAAGCAATGATGTCACTCCAATGCCCCGAATCCGAAACAAAAGGCTGTGTGAGTGTCAACTCGGTTTTTGCCACGGCCCTTAACATGCTACAAGACCCACTTCCTGAGTGGATTGGCAAAAAACTGCATGGCGACAAAAGAGAAACGAGCGCTAGACTAACATTGTGTGCACTGAACCCCTGGTCTGGACGACCAATGTCGCCCAGCCAAGGGTGCAAAATGCATTTCAGACGCCGAGACAAATCCAGGCTTATGCCTTACCAGGGAACCCTCTTGTACTCTCCCTTGCAAATCCAGGCTCCTTTGATTCGTACTCGATTTTAAGGGATCCCCCTCGAAAAAACTAAAAAGGGGGCACCACTGGAGGTCTTATCCAAACAAGGGACTCCCCCTAAATTGCAGACATGCAAAACGTCCAGCCGATTCCAGCTCTTGCCATTTTGCTCGGCCTGGGGTCATGGTGGGCATCATGTAGTCCGGCACGTAGTCGTGAGGATTCTGGGCACAAATCGCTCAGGATTCGAACTGAAACCAGTGGAATCAATCATTCATCCAAGACCTAAAAGTGGCACAGGACACTCCCCTGTCTCAACGATGCATGCAAAAATGCTGAAATGATTTACATAACTCCGGTCTTATCTGCAACAGCGACATGACCCTCCCCGTGTAGACAAGAAAACTCAGATGCCGGCGCTCTTGTTTTTCTCCTCCTCTTCCTCTTTCTTCTGCCTGAGCTGGACGAACTGGTTTTGGCCCCGTCCACCTTTTGTCACAAAGGTCAAACGAAGGTAGGGGCCCTATATGCGTGGCTCCACTTTTTTGGGAGGACCCCAAAATCATGGGTGCTCCTTCCATCCTCAAAAAGGCACACCTGTATGTTTGTCAGGCAGGTGGCGTTTTCTTGTCCAGCGCATTCACGCGGTCAGTGTACTCCCTCAGCACCTGGCAGTCGTTCTTGGGCAATCGACCCTTGGGAGCATGGGCGCTAGCTTTCAGCTTCCCATTAATTGATGGTTTGGAGCCCGGTTTAGTGGTTAGGTTTGGTTTCCCGCTTTCCCTCTACAAGAAGCAAGCGTTGAAATCCCTAGTTCCCACCAATCCAAGCCACCAACCAGGTGTTCCCTGAAAATTGGGGGCCTAACGTGTTTTAACGCCCCTTTGGTTGGGCATTGGGGGAAACAAGATGCTATACTCGATTTCGCGCCCATGGTTGGCTTCTGCTAGTTTCAAACCCACTCCTAGCACAGAAGGAAAACGGGCAGATCGCCTGGCGTTGTTTAATGACCCCTTCCAAACACAAAGAGAATAAATCAGAACTGCGAATTGTGCAGGAATTCCAAAATAAGGGATCCCCATGTACATGACATACGTCGTTGGTGTTTGCTCGGTTTGCCAACCCACATCGGCAGGGAATCGCTTTAAATTCAGACAAAAGCTCGGAACATCAGGCAGGTACCCACCCTACGGCCTTCCCTGTGCGCTCCATGTTTCCCTGAAAGCCTTGGCGATCAGCTGATGTTTCAGCTGCGTAAATTGATTTGCACCAAATGATTTGCACCAAATGTCAATGTGAACCGCGCACGGAAGCCAATAGGAACCAAAACAATATTGGGGCTCTCCCTGGAACTCACGGTTTGGTTGCTTTTTCGAAAGGGTACCCTTTTTGGACTCCAAAACAGCGCCAAATGATTTGAAACCCGGCACAATGTGGGCATCCCGAACTGGAGACCAGTGGCTTTTTTCGGGTGCCCCTTTTGGGTGGTTCTCAAAACCAAGGAAGACCACTCGCTCTTTTTTTTGGGGGGGGCGGGGGGGGGCCGTAACGACATGACATCATTTGACCCGCCTGGATGAGGTACGGCATCGCGAAGTCCATGTTTCTGCTCTTCCACGCCAGCTCCACCCCCACGTCCGGGCCTCGGCTCTCCCTCCAACAAACACCCAGTCCAGGCACGAGGCCGGGGGGGGGGGGACGGCTGCGCTTTGGTGCTACACGTCCAAAAACAAACATAGAACCTGAACAGGGGTCCCTGCAAAAAACGAGACTGATCTTCCAGCCTCTGTGCAGGTTCTATCTTTGTGTTTGGGAGGGAAAGGCCTAGGCGGGTCCTTTTGCCCAGAGTGTGGGCGGCCCTCCGGCAACCTCGGGCACCAGTGTGCAAGTAGGCCGATGTGTGCGGCTCCGTGTCCGTCTCTAGCGTAATGGGGCCCAACCCCCCGCGACTTGTGACCTACCGACCTACCAGCAAATGATTCACCCGTGGACGCCCTGAACGGGGCCGAGGAATGAACCAAGGGGCCCCAACTGCCTGCAACAAAAATCCAGATGTTTCTAGCAACCAAGGTCAACCCTGGGCCTAGCCTCCAATCGAGCCTCAGCGGATGCCGTGGAGTGCAACTTCCCACAGCATGTGCTAGTGCTGTCTAAAACAGCATGCGAATCCCAAAGAATGGTAGGTTTAGCGATTCAGTTGTAGTTGGGAACCTGCCTCAAAGGCATGTATCGAATCATAGACAAATGCACGCAAACGAGGAACCCGTTGCTGAAGGTTGAACAAGGAGGTATGGCTTCTAGCTTAGCTCTTGACCAAGCCATTGTATTTGAAACTGCTCTTTAAGCCCAGCATTCTTGATCCCGCTGGTGTCATTTTGGCAAGAACAGATCGGGTGAACCAAAGCCATCTATGTCTTGCTTGGAAATTGTTCTGTCGTGCCAAATGCACAGAGTGGTAGTGCCCCCAGCCCTGTCCCCCCGAGTCATTTCATGATTTGCACGCCAATAAGTGGCGGACACAATGTGCCTTTTGGAGCCTTCCATGGGACCTGATTGTCTAACCCCAAGCCTGCAATTTGCTTGACCCAGATGGATGTTCGGTCAGGGTTGACCTCACTTGGGGGGAACTTAGACGTGGGTTATAGCCTAGGTACCTAGCAACTTACTCACCTGGCCGCACTCTCCAGCACGGATGGCAGCAAAGGGGGCAACCAGGACGTCGAGAAGTAGGCGGCGCAAGAAATGCCGGGGTTTGCAAAGAGGGTCACTAATCCAAAACGAGTTGGAATTGTGCCATCTACTTTCACCCAACTGAACAAATCGGAGCTCACCTCGGTCGGGGGCTCGGCCATTTTTAGGGAGTGGGGAACATTGGGATCTCTATTTGGATGGCGGCCTCAGCTAGTATGTGCTTAATATTCTCAGGTCATCAAACCCATAAGTGTGCTTTATGTATGAACAATCCCAATTAGAATTGGGATATTCACCACTTATCCAAATACCCCAAGTCACCGGTTTCAGAGGGAGCCGCGTTTCCCTCCGAAACCAACCCCATCGCCGTTGCACGGCAGCGAAGCCGCCGCGCTTTTCGCTCGGGAGCCTTCGGGCTGAAACTGATATCTCCTTCGGTCTCTCGGCCGCGAGGCAGTAACTCACTTGCCCAAATGGAAACTGAGAAAGAACCTGTCGAGGGCCTTTGAAATGGCGTAAACATGGGGACAAGCAATGGAGGATGGTCGAAGGTACAGGTTGGAAAGGCGGAAGGGCATCATGGAAAAAAAGAAAGATGGTCGATGCGCTTTGGGCAAGTGAGAAGGCCGGCGCGTAAGGTGCAAAGGGTCAAGATGCAATCCGTTCAAGCACCCCGTTTTTTTCGAACCTCTCAGGCTTCGAACAGCAGCATCACTGTTGAGATTGCCACATTGAACAAGGGTCAAATATGGATATATATATATATATATATTGCATGGTCACATATGTGTATGTATATATATATATGCAAATCTGTAGAATGCGTGTATTGCGCATATAATATATACATATAATATATTGTGTAATATCTTGTTTCCAACCAGTACTGGCCCTTATGCCGGCGGGGACAGCATTTTTGTTGTTGAGTGAAAGGACTGGCCATATATATATATATATGTGTATATACCCAATTAATCCATTGTCATTTTCAGAACGAAACGGAATATTCCCATTCCTGGATGGAGGGGCCTGCTTTTCCAACCTCAAAGCTGCTTTTGTTCTCTGACCTTTGTCTTTTCGTTCGGCCTGCAACAAAATGGGTGTGCGCGTCTTTAAGGGTGCCATTTTCAGAGTTGGTCTAAAGGGAAGATGGTTGGTTCCCTCTGGCTTCCTTTTAAACAAGCCCAAAACACCCAACAAAGCAGACCTAAAATGCTGTGCCAAACCAACACGGTCCCCTTGGATGCACTGAATGGTCATCCCGCTCCGGCGCTCATCGCGGCACCTTGGACTTTGGCTCCTTCCACCTCGACTCGAGCAAGGCGGCTCGTTGGCTGGTAAGGGTGCCCCTAAGGAGAAGGGGGATAAAACCAGACAACAACACAAACTCAGTTGCCCAGTCCGGACCCAGAAACAAAACTGGATCACCTTTGGGGGGCATGACTAAAAAATTGATTGCCAAAGAGGGGAAACGAAAACGCCAAAAGGTCGGCTTTGGGCAAGTGGAGAAGCAAAAAGCAGGAAAAAACTGGTAGAGTACTTGGTATGCCTGGCAATTTGCAGGACAATGAGTTGGCACGGTAAGTCCTGCAATGTTTAGGGGGCCAAACGCAACTTTGCCAGAGAACTAGAGAGCGGAACGCAGGATACCGCTTGTAGGTGATCATTGATGGGATTCTCAAGACACTGCACATGAGCAGCAAAAAGGATGGTGAATGTCAACTATTTAAAGGATGATGAATGTCGCACCAGTTGGGCAGAGTCGAAATTGGGGGTGTCATTCAATGTGGGATCCCTTTCCGTTGGAATCAACGATGAAACAAAAAACAACATGTTGGAAGACAAAGGCTGCGCTGGGTGCTCCGAACTGAGCCTAGCAATCACGGCATGGGCTCCTTAGAGAAGCCTCGATTGGGATGGTCAACCAGGTGACCCGACTGGCGGACCTCCATGGACCAAACCTGCCCACCCAACAGTAGTACATGGGATCCTATATCCACCGCGGCCTGGCAACGATGTGCAAATGCGATTGCACGCCACCACACCACAACCCAGCTACGGCCAAATCGCAATACGTATCAAAACCCGGCCCGCCGGCTCCGCATACCGTTTCACCCTCAACTCACCCCAGCTCCTTGCACCACCCTTGGTCAACATTCAGTTCCAACAATCTGCTTCAGAAAATTGTGGGAGTTCCTAAGAAAGAAACTCATGGGTTGGGGGATTTTAATGAGTTCTAACAAATGGATCGCTACCATACAAGGCAAAAAAAAATGGGGGGTCCCCAAAAAAAGACAGACCCAAATTCATTGCCCACTCGCTGACCCCCGGAAAACCTTGATGATCAATCCCACTCGGAAAGCCGCAAAACAAAGCAAAACAAACGCCGAGTCACGGCAGAGTCACGGGATTCAGGATGCCTCCATCCTCACGTGAGCCGCACGTGAAGGGCACCCAAGCGGCCCCAAACAGCCAACCCCAAGCTTGGTTGAGGTATATGTTTGTCGTTTTTCCCGGAAGGGGGGGGGGGGCCTGTTAATAAAGCGTGCTGAATTCGAATGGCTCCACGGCCGTGCAACCGCAGGTTTATACTAATGGTTTTTAGTTGCCGCTGGATATCTCCAAGGAAACATCTCTCTAGTCACCTCTCTATGGCTAACTCTCTGCGTATCTCTCTCTAGCTTTAGTTTTGACCCTGCTTTAGCGGCAAAAAAGAAACTGAAACGAATGCTGTCAGCATGGGATCGGTTCAAGACAAATACTGTACTTTGTCGCAACAAAGCACGTACTCCAAAGGCTCTATTTGCAATGAATCAGTTGGAAGGTGTGGGAAGAATACCTTTCTGTTGGCTTCCACGATTGTTGGAAGGAGGGTAGCTTAAAGGCTACCAGCACCAAATCGTTGCCCACACGTGCCGACAAGCACCACGAGCCAAAACTGCGGACCCCTCGATACAGTTGACAGGTGGTAGATACCACTTGTTCCCCAAGAGGACGTGGTTTTGATGGAAAAGCTAGTTGTCCCCCGTGCCCCAAACCAAAAGTATATTACCAGCACCTGTGAATGGTGCTCCCTTAAGCTCATGAAGGTGCCCGTTTCCATACCCAAAGATCGGAGCGACAGTGCCGCCGTCCAGCCTCACCGACGTACTCCTTCATGTTCAGCTCGTTCCTTGGCAAGATGAATGGTTTCCACGCGCCTGGTCCATGCTTTGACGGCTTTTGAGGGTAGACTTGGGACCTGGACGTTGAAAAGGAAACCGAAGGAAAGCCAACGGCTGAAAAGGAAACCGAAGGAAAGCCAACGGCTGTTGGCGACTGCTCTTGAAACCCCATTGAATTGTCTCAAAAGAATATCAACAAAAGGGGACTAGAGATAGGGCTCCCCATAAAAACATCCCCCCCGGAGGAAATTCACCTTGGACCCCGATCCCAATGAAAATCGGCTTCCCGCTTGGATTGGCGATTTGGATTGCTGTCTTTGGAGGTGCAAGGGTTTCCCATTTACCCTCTAGAACCAGGCACTCGTTCAAATCCAAATCAATTCCCACCACTCCAAACCACCAAAGGGCCACCTGACCTCAGGCACCAGGGAGCCCGCCCCGCCCCCAAGCGCCGAGGCGCTCGTCCTCCACCCGCTTCCGAGCTTTCCGAAGCACCTCTTCCGGCAGGAAGGTCTCAGACGCGGCGAGTCGGCATCATGGGCGTGTGTTTCTGGAGACCTTTAAAGGGAGACCAAAAGGAACGACACAATTTGGTGGGTCTGCTTTTTTTGACACATACCCAAATGGTTGTTCGGCGAAAAAGGCCGGCGTTGTCCCAATGCTCAAGCCCAACCGCCCGCCGAGAAACCTGCCATATGATAATTTGCTGCTTGGCTTGGAACGGATGTTCCCTCGCGTGTTTATCCCTGGCATGCTCCGCCTGCAGTCGACGCTCTGATTGGCAACGGTAGCTATTTCCTGCTGGCTTTCGCAGAGTCCCAAGGCGTGAAACTCCCTGGTGCAGCTGGGAGACCAAGAAGCGGTCTAACTTCTCTCCTCAGACAGAAGAGGTGGCACTTGACCGACACAAAAATCTACCCGTGACCCGATGATGCGGGGCAAAAGTTGGCCCCTCTTTTCCCCATTTCACCCATGGAATGGGCGGGCGGCTGGAAGCATCCGTCCACATCTATATCCATATCCATCCGCATCGCCTCCCCAGCTAGATCCCATCCATCTGGGCAACAAACAAGAATGATCCTTCCTCCACACCTTGAAGTAGGGGCCTTTTTTGCGGGCCATCGTTTTCTTACAGCTCCCTCGCATGGAATCTTCTCAAGCTCCCGTACCCTGGTGGCTGCATATGGGCAGCTCGTCCATTTTTTTGGATTTGGTACCCTTTTGTTTGTGGCTTTGAGGAAACCAAAAGGAATACCGAAATCCTTCTTTTTCGGGGTCCCCTAAAAAAGACACCCAAAGGTGTCGTCCAGATTTGAGTGCATCAAAACCAAGTCCAACTCCACTTTCAATGCCACTGGGAGACCCCCTGAAAGTGGTCGGCTTCAGAAACTCGTTTTCATTTTCAAAGAATGCATGCCCCTTGAACTGAGGCGTTTTGGGCAAGCCCTGAATTTGCAAGTGGACTCTTTGACCGTGGCGCATCTGCTCCCAGGCTTTCGGAAGGAGAAGAAACAGACTCAAAGGCCAGGGGTCCCTGGGTGCTCCGTACAAAGAGGAACCACCCGCAAGGTAGTCGAATCCTGGCATAAAAAAAGAAGGCAAAGAATCCAAAGGGCAGAATGCCTTCTGCACCATCCATCGTTGGCCGCCTACCCGCGGAAAGAAAACGCGGCTTTCCCCTATGGGTCTGCCTTTAAACGGTCAAAAGTTCCCCTGCAAAACAACACGCTCCCAGATTTTTATGGCTCAGATTCAGGCCAACCGGTTGGAACATCGCGAACCTCCCACTGACCCACGAAATCCATTGGCCCAAAGGCCCAGAACTGCCGCCAGGCATCTGCAAGCCTGCATGGCTTGGATGATGAACTTACCTGCCATCAGGAGTTAGCTGAAATGTGACCCCCTGAAGGTCGGTTGGGCCCCCCTCTCTTTTACCCGCCCACTCCAAAACTCATCAATCTGAATCACTCAAATCAGAGCTCGTATCTTCAAAGGGCAAAAGTCGTCCGCTTATCTCCATTTGCTTAAGCCCCCTGGAAAAACATACAGATATGTGCATATATTCCCTTTAAAATCAGGGGGGAACGAAATATACATATTTGCTTCGGAAATGGACGGTTAACAAACATAGATCCCCCTTTAAACCCTGGTGTCATGTTGTACTGGCTTGAACGGGTGCCAACCGGACCCAAACAGGTCTCTGGGGGCTGAGCCAGAGCCTGGTAGCAAGGCCAGCCAAAAACTATGGACAGGATCCGCTTCGCGCCACTTCGGATGGACCAACCCCCTATGAGTCCTGGTTGATAGACCACCAACTGGTGGTCGTCTGAGGATGTGAATCAAAAGCTGGAACGCTTTCCGCATCTCTTGAAGTGGTTGGGAGCCCAGTGCCACCCTCCATGACAAAGTGTTTGTTGCCAAGCTATTAAGTTGTCGGTAGCCTGGGTCCTCCTGAAGTGGGATTAGCCCACAGTTCGCTATAACCCAGGTGACTAACCACTTGCTAACTTGGCCGAAGACCCGTGCCAGGTTTCGCTTCTGACTCTCCTCTGCCAAGGTGCGCTGATCATCTGACAGGCCACTGACCTGACGCCGCAGCGAAGCATCGAAAGATGGGACGAGTCGGCCAAAACCAGGTTGGGCAAAAATGCGTTTAAACAGCCGGACCCTGGTTGCCCCTTGAAAGGAAACCCAATAGAAACACCTTGATTTTTTGAGCAATAGTGGTTTGAACATGTTGAAACAGTGGCCAAACCCTGGCCAAACCAGGCTTTACCATTCAAAGAAAGGGAGGAGGGTTCTGCGAATTGTTTCTTCCCTCGTTTTCCCATCCAAAAGATAGACTTTGTTATTATCATAGATGCTGAAGGAAGGGTTTTTGCAAAAGGCAACATCCCTTTGCTCTGCTGCCTTACAGGGGGTTTGCGGATGATACAGTAGAGACAACACGCATATAAACAACCACTCCATGGAACTGTTGCAAAATTGACACTTCTTCTGGCTGGGCATCACTTCTTATGCCCGCCAGCTTGTTCTCTCGTTCCCTCGCTGCCCTCGCAGATGCCAGCCGACGATGAAATGATACCAACCAGCCCCATCGAGGCAGGCCGCGAGCTCCATGCAGCAGAAAGCAAGGCAGTTGGGAGGCTGTCGTCGTCTCGGTTTCTGCTGTCTGTTTGAAACCATGAAGCGAAGGTCTCAATTCGAAGAGGTCGAACTATTCCCAAATTGCACATTTGTGGGCTTCAGCAAAGAACTTGCACCCCCGAAGTGAGCTGGTTCACTGGTAGGGAAACCTTCTGGCCACCATCTAGCAAGTCTGTTGGCTAGGTCACAACTCACTCATACATCCCCCGTTCAGTGGGGTTCACACAAGTGGCTCGCCGACAACTTGGAAACGAACTTAAAAGTACCTCCCCGCAAAAACTCGGAAGCCTTCAGCGGCGTACCGAAGTACTCCTTGGCCGTCTCCAGCACGTCCACTGCCTCTTGGCCCACTTGGCTCGCCTCGAAGCGACGGGGGAAGGTCCACGTAAGAAATTTGCCTTTGGAACGAAAGCGCGGGGGGCTCGGGAGTGAGGGTTCGGGGGAACCCTCCAACATCACAAGGACACTTGGAGGCTATTTCGCAACCACCTGTCTTTTAATTGTATGTATGATTTCATTGAGGCTACAAAAACAGCATCTTAGTGTCAATGCCCCCGCCCCATAACAAAAAGGAAAATAGGAGAACTCCCAAAGTGCTGGTCCATGCAAGGTGTCTTTGGGTGTGATTTTTCTGCTATCGGGGCCCCACATGCGGGCTCTGATATGGACTATGAAACCCCGCAATTGGCTTTCTTTGGTTCCGTTGTAAGATAAAACAACCATGGCACCTGAAAGGGAAATGGTCCCTTCGAGAGGAAATGGATCTTCCACCCTCCCACCAGATTCTAGGAGTGTTTTTTGCAAGGTGGCTCGACCATGAGGTTTTAATTGCCTTACTCGCGGCTTTGGCGGAGTCAGGGTGAACCCACTTCGGAGGCAACCTTGCTTCATGATGGTTGGGCCTGAGATGGTGCCTCTCACCTTTAAGAGAAGAGAGATGGGGAGGAAAGGAGGGAAGGCGAGACGGCGGGAGGGAGGGAGGGAGAGAGAAGGGCATCTCGGTGAAGATTGGATGATCAGGGTGATTGGCCTTCGCGGCACCAGGGCACCCAAGACCCAAGCCAAGTTCCCTGCTATGTGCACGGTCAATATTCACTGTGGCCCCGTGAGTAAACCACAAGCCCCATATCCAAATGGTATTTTGGTGAGTGTGCGCGATGTCATTACTTGTACTGCTGTAGCACTGTAGGTGACAGTAAATATGGGGTGTGCCACAATAGGGTGACCCCAAAAATGGAGGTATTGGGGTTGGTGTCCCTTTCAACCAGGATGAACACGGTGTCTTTAAAAAAATAATGGAGAATAATAAAAGAGCCACACCCATGTTGACCCTCCAAGGGCGATGAACGAAATGATTTGACGCCCAGGGTACTCCGGAAGGAGTGACAGTCACAGTGTGCTTCTGCATATGAATGTGGAACCAACCAAATCGTTGTCAAAGGAACCTCCTTTTGGAAACCGAATCCCTCCCCCCTTTTAAATTCCGTGCGAACTTTTGGGCCGCAGCCCAAAAAGTGGGACGTGGCTTCATGTCCCAAATCCAGCAGGCCCATATCATCTCTTCGCCCCCAAACGGGTTCTACCAAATGAGTTCCTTTCGGATGCTACACGCCTAATCGTACAAGCTGGAACCCGTTTGTAAGAACCCTTTTAGAGGTCCCCTGAAAAAGTACACGCAACGGTTGGGAGCAAACCGGACACCATGCGTGTCCAAGCACCGGGAGCACCCTTCTTGAACAACATTCATGTGGAACAGAGTTGAATGAATTTCACTCGCAACATCTCTTCTGCAAATGTGGGGTGGCAACACGGGCAGACCTGCAGGCCCTGTTTGCCACCAACAAAACGGCGCCCCCTTTGAGGAACCGGTTGATTCGCCCGACCGGCGCCTGGACGACTCTTTCCTTGGGCTCGACATAGCCGCTGGCGGTCACTATCTGCCCAGGGCGGAAAGGAGGGCTGCCTTTCCAATCCCAAACCTGTCTCTTGGCCCAGACAACCGGGGTCGGAAAAACCTAATCACCCGCTGAGGTACACCCAAATGCAACCTCACGAAGAAAAAGCGGAGCTTGTAGGGTTCTTGTCAAACAAACAAAAAGGAGTCGTGATGGTTTTAACATCCAAACGCGGCGCCAAACTTCTAAAATGCCCCTTCAAAGTCTTAAAGTCCAGTGGCAAACGCGTGTGTCCAGTGAAATAAGGCCGAACCGCCCAGGGCCGTGTGATCGGCCCATTGCGCCGGACCGCAGGCAACCCAGGAATCCTCCAGAATTGGAAAAAGGGAGTCCGACTTCCCGACTTAGCCGTGCCATCTATTTCTAACCAAACTAATCCAAAACCATAAACTTAAATTCCTTGCCAGTTGGGAGGAAGCCGTCAGTTTCCAAAGCTCGAAAAGCTACTTCGGTCAAAGAGCGAACAAGTCACGACACCACCGGAGGACTTAGGTTGACAAGTTCCAAATTCAGCGCCAGTCGCGCGAAGATCCTTCGAGTTGACCTTTGTAGATTGGGCCCCCTACTTGTCTTGATGCTCGACCCCCTTGGAATACTTCGAAGTCGCCGACAGTCTTTAGATCCAACCCTCGAGATACCCCACCCAGTTTATGTCAAAATGAGGGCCGTCCCAAACACATACTAGTTTCCCTTTGGTGGCCCTTTAAAAGCAACCAAAAAATGGGCTCCCCCCCCAAATAAAAATAAAAGCAAAAAAGACACACCCACGCACGACTCCTTCAGCGCTTCACATACGCACGACTCCTCGCCTGATCACCGAGCCGGTAGTTGTCCAGCATCATGTTCAAGGCCTCAAAGCTGACGAGGCGTCCAACAGGAGCCAAATGTCTTGCTTATTTCGAGAGACCCGTTGTTGGGCAAGTTTGAAAGGGAAGCCAACGAAAAACCTCCGTAAAAAGACACACACCCAAATGCGGCGAAGATTGAATCCGCTGAGCTACCGGGTTGCGGCTGAAACATACAAATGCTGGGGTTACGCAGGTTTTAGTCTTGTTGTCCATATACCAAGGTGTCATTTTGGGTACCTTTTTTTGAGCTACAGGCATGACCAGTTCATGCATATGCACCTTGCATGCCAAGGACAGCAGAAGTTGCACTTCTTCCCGTTATTCCCTTTATTTGTCCAAGCGCTGTGAAGATGCCCAATTTGAGTTTGGCAGTCTCCTTCCCACAAACTCGGTTTGGCCATTTGAAATATTGCCATTTCCACTAGGTCAGTGATGCAGCGGAGAAGAAGGACAGACTTGCAATGGGTGCCGCGTTCTTTCTCGCAGCCAATGCGCAGATGGCTGGAGCTGCCCTGTGTTTGTCGGTAGAAGAAACATCCGAGACATAAACGCGTGTGTCAAAGAAACACCCTGCCAATGTTGTCCTTTTGCTCGCCCTTTCCAGCCAACCGAGAATCAGTTTCCTAACAAAGGACACAACCAAATGCATTCCTTTACTCCACTGTTGATCTGCAAAGACCGGAAGGAGCTCCCCATGTTTTGCCGTAAGCACAACATGCACTGGCGTTGACTTTGAGTGCAAAAGGAAGCCAGAGTTTGTCTTTTGGCCCAAAGCCCTAGAGTAAAAGCCCTCTTTTGGGCTACCCAAAAACAACCTGCTTTGCAAGGACTCGGATCCTCCAAAACAGGCAAAAGTGCACTTGGGCGTGTTTGTCAGGGGCACCCCAAAAATGGTAGTCCTTTTGGTTTCCCTTCAAAACGATCCCTTTTTCAAGATGAGCTGACATCACCAAATTCGCCGAGCCCCAGGCCATGGTGATGGAGTTTCGTTGCACGTCCTGCGAATGAATTTGCTGGGCCATGCAACCCGGGCCACTCGGTTTTTGAGACTCCTGAGATGTTCAAGGCATGTCACAGGAGACCCGCAATTTTGTAGGCTGCCCGATATAAACCGAAATAAGCAGCTGCAGTCCACGGCGCAAACAGCAGACACAACTTCATCGCCACGCCTAGTATGCACCAGGAAAGGTATCACTGAGGAACCCTTTCTGTGGTTCGGACAGGATGTTGTTGGAAGAAGCGGGCGGCGTTTGGACCACTGAGCTCTCAGATTTTCGGCCTGGGCATGCAAGCACGCGACAACGGTAGGAGACAACCTGTTCTCTCGTGTGTTCTTTGCTCACTCTGCGCAAGTTAGCGCTGTTTCCGTCATAGACACCGGCCCACATGCAATCTGTCTTGCGGCAGCTGTGGCTTCTGGGTGGGTTAGACCGCAGAACAACACTGCACCTCCGACATAGAGCCCTGCTGTCATCGCGGAAACATGCACAAGTTCGCAAGCACTCCAAAACAACGACTCCGCGGGCTCTGGATCAATGACCCTGCTTTTACAACAGCCCTTGAGCCCTTGACATCTCGTCCGTCTCGTCAGACACTGGCCCACATGCAATCTGTCTTGCGGCAGCTGTGGCTTCTGGGTGGGTTAGACCGCAGAACAACACAGCACCTCCGACATAGAGCCCTGCTGTCATCACGGAAACATGCACAAGTCCGCAAGCACTCCAAAACAACGACTCCGCGGGCTCTGGATCAATGACCTTGCTTTTACAACAGCCCTTGAGCCCCTTGACATCTCGTCCTTCTCGTCAGACACTGGCCCACATGCAATCTGTCTTGCGGCAGCTGTGGCTTCTGGGTGGGTTGGACCGCAGAACAACACAGCACCTCCGACGTAGAGCCCTGCTGTCATCACGGAAACATGCACAAGTTCACAAGCACTCCAAAACAACGACTCCACGGGCTCTGGATCAATGACCTTGCTTTTACAACAGCCCTTGAGCCCCTTGACATCTCGTCCTTCTCGTCAGACACTGGCCCACATGCAATCTGTCTTGCGGCAGCTGTGGCTTCTGGGTGGGTTGGACCGCAGAACAACACAGCACCTCCGACGTAGAGCCCTGCTGTCATCACGGAAACATGCACAAGTTCACAAGCACTCCAAAACAACGACTCCGCGGGCTTGACATCTCGTCCGTCTCGTAAGACACTAGCCCACATGCAATCTGTCTTGCAACATCTGTGGCTTCTGGGTGGGTTAGACCGCAGAACAACACAGCACCTCCGACATAGAGCCCTGCTGTCATCACGGAAACATGCACAAGTTCGCAAGCACTCCAAAACAACGACTCAGGGGTTTTTGGAAGAATGAACTTGCTTTTGCAACAGCCCTTGAGGCCCTTGACATCTCGTCCGTCTCGTCAGACACTGGCCCACATGCAATCTGTCTTGCGGCAGCTGTGGCTTCTGGGTGGGTTAGACCGCAGAACAACACAGCACCTCCGACATAGAGCCCTGCTGTCATCACGGAAACATGCACCAGTTCGCAAGCACTCCAAAGCAACGACTCCGCGGGCTCTGGATCAATGACCCTGCTTTTACAACTGCCCTTGAGCCCCTTGACATCTCGTCCGTCTCGTCAGACACTGGCCCACATGCAATCTGTCTTGCGGCAGCTGTGGCTTCTGGGTGGGTTAGACCGCAGAACAGCACAGCACCTCCGACATAGAGCCCTGCTGTCATCACGGAAACATGCACAAGTTCGCAAGCACTCCAAAACAACGACTCCGCGGGCTCTGGATCAATGACCTTGCTTTTACAACAGCCCTTGAGACCCTTGACATCCCGTCCGTCTCGTCAGACACTGGCCCACATGCAATCTGTCTTGCGGCAGCTGTGGCTTCTGGGTGGGTTAGACCGCAGAACAACACAGCACCTCCGACATAGAGCCCTGCTGTCATCAAGGAAACATGCACCAGTTCGCAAGCACTCCAAAACAACGACTCCGCGGGCTCTGGATCAATGACCTTGCTTTTACAACTGCCCTTGAGGCCCTTGAAATCTCGTCCGTCTCGTCAGACACTGGCCCACATGCAATCTGTCTTGCGGCAGCTGTGGCTTCTGGGTGGGTTAGACCGCAGAACAACACAGCACCTCCGACATAGAGCCCTGCTGTCATCACGGAAACATGCACAAGTTCGCAAGCACTCCAAAACAACGACTCAGAGGTCTTTGGAAGAATGAACTTGCTTTTGCAACAGCCCTTGAGGCCCTTGACATCTCGTCCGTCTCGTCAGACACTGGCCCACATGCAATCTGTCTTGCGGCAGCTGTGGCTTCTGGGTGGGTTAGACCGCAGAACAACACAGCACCTCCGACATAGAGCCCTGCTGTCATCACGGAAACATGCACAAGTTCGCAAGCACTCCAAAACAACGACTCAGGGGATTTTGGAAGAATGAACTTGCTTTTGCAACAGCCCTTGAGGCCCTTGACATCTCGTCCGTCTCGTCAGACACTGGCCCACATGCAATCTGTCTTGCGGCAGCTGTGGCTTCTGGGTGGGTTAGACCGCAGAACAACACAGCACCTCCGACATAGAGCCCTGCTGTCATCACGGAAACATGCACAAGTTCGCAAGCACTCCAAAACAACGACTCCGCGGGCTCTGAATCAATGACCTTGCTTTTACAACTGCCCTTGAGCCCCTTGACATCTCGTCCGTCTCGTCAGACACTGGCCTACATGCAATCTGTCTTGCGGCAGCTGTGGCTTCTAGGTGGGTTAAACCGCAGAACAACACAGCACCTCCAATACAGGCGAGGAAACCTGCACCAGCACACTCAAGAACCACGATTGCACAGTTTCTGGAACACTCAACTCGGCGAGCCAGTACCCATGTCTTGAGGTCAAAGTGGCCAAGGTGAGCAATGCCGAAGCTGCTGAGGCACAGCGAATGGCCAAAGAAGCAGAACGCATGGCAAGGGCCGCTCAAAAATGTGCGGCGGCGCAGTCAGTTTGAGGCCCTTGCCAAAAGCGACACCGAAGCTTAAACCTGTCTTTCTTCAATTTGAGCTTTGGTGTTTCTGCCGCTTGCGGATGTGTGTGTGTGTGTGTGTGAATTCAATCAAAGACAGAATCATTGGTCCTCCATCTTACTCTGTCATTTACCCTCAACCCAAAATGGCATGTGTAGATTCTGCTTTGTATGTGAGCTGCAGCAGTTGCTCGCCACATGCTTGAATGGTCGGGTGTTCTCACCTCGTCCTCCAACCCTGCACCTGTGTGGACTGCTTGACCTCGTTTTCCAACACCGCATGCCTTTGTGATCTCAACAAACTATGTGTCATGGCCCTACCTCGTTTTGTGGGTGCTCCTACCTCGTTTTGCACCTAATTTAGCATGTCACCCAAAAGCTGTCTCTTCCCTGCGTTTACTGTAGTCTTCTGCAAATAAAGGCAGTCGCTCATATTATATGTAGTAAAGCTTGATATGTAAAGTTGGCGCTAAGAAAGCACAGAAGCAAATACTTGAAGTGAGCTGTCAACCAAACTTCAAGAGACCTCCCACCCCCCCAAACAGAAAAAAGAAAGGGAGAAAAACAAAAACAAACAAACAAACAAACAAATGAACAACAAACAAACGCAAACAAAAAACAAACAAACCAAAAAACAAACGAACAAACTGCCGGTGCCTTGAACTTGCCCGTGGTCACCAGCCGTTCCTGCTGCACCGAGGCCTCGAAAACGACCAATGACGTCACGAGGCGTCGGCAAGGATCTGTTTCCAGGACTCGCTCGCTTCTTTGTGGCTGCCAACATCTTGTCTTCCGGCATTTCTGGACCTGCTCAGGGTGGGGTTTGAGAGGTAAAGTGTTGTCTGCTTGGTGGATGACCCAATGGGTTCGATCACAAGTGGGTTCCGAAATCAGAGGCGAAAACCACAGTGTCCTTTGCAAGCGATCGGAAACCGACTAGGTTGGAGGTGCCTTGAGGAAATGTTCACCCCGAAACTCGTGGAGTAGGCACCTACCGGACGTACTACTCGAGACCCCCACGTTGCCGGGACCCGAACCGGGTCCGTTTTGGTGGCCGGTTTGCGGGTTCCATGTTAATCGGCGGGAGATTAAGATGGCGCGAGAAATTCCGGGCAAACTAAAGTCTGCAGGTGCCTGCTTGGAGCTAAGCGCAGTTCTAAATTTGCATCCCATAGCGTGCTTCACTTTTAGGAAACCTAAGAAACCTAAAATGTGCGTTCTAGCTCATTGTTCTTTCTGCGTATGGCCATGAAGTTAGTGGAACTGGTTCCATCAAGTCCAAAATTTATGGAGTAACCCGCGAATCGGGGGGGAGCCTCTTGGACGCGGCTGATGAGGTAGAGAGCGTTCTCCAGCTCGTCCACGGACTGGCGGAAGGCAAATGTCTCAAGCCACAGCGGGAGGGGAAACCCGTCTTCTCACTTCCGATCAAGTGGATGGGTCGAAAAGAGTCTAAACTGCTGATTTACTACTAACATAGCCATCAATTGGGTCCACAATGTGTATAGTTCTGGAACTCAGGGAGTTTTGTCCAGGAAAACCGGCGGAAAAACACACCTTTTGGGGGGTTCCCCTTGGGTGTTCTGCAAAGGCCACTGGCCGTTCGCAAGGGTTGGCGTGTGCTTCCCTTAGCCAACAGAAAGGGGCCATGCAATGAGATCCGTCTAGATACCTGTATATATATATATATATATATATGCATATACACATACACCTGCTGAGAGCTAGGGTTCCAGGCTCTGGCGTACTCAAAACCTGGTAGAATCTCATCGAGGCCATCCAAAGACTTGAACGCGTGGACATCTACCAAACAATCTGGAAATTATCCAGGAAATTACACAAATACCCACAAGAACCACGGATTTGGGCTAACTTTCTGGCGAATTTCCTTCAGATGTTTTTGGAGGAAAGCCGCGCTCATTCGTGGCTGGGACTGTGTCCTACTAAACTTCACCTACGTTTTCCAGAGTGCTACCATGTTTCCTCCTTCAAACGGTCATTGCAACGCCAATATCAAGAAGTTGCGGCCCTCTGGACATCAAGCACTTGCTTCACACCAGGCTGTTTCGAGAGGGCGCAATGATTGTTGCGCGCTCTACAATAAACAAATTACCTGCACAACACATACATGCATCATGACCGTATCTATGTACATATACATTCAGGCAAAAGCATCTTTGTTACGCATTCTAGATAATGTGTAGGTCACACAAGTGGTATATAAGTACGCACTACACCCCAAGGCGTGTCGGCTTGTGTAACTTTGAAAGTGGGTGCCGGCAGGGGGTCAAAAGGGAGGGCTCAAGAACAGCTTGAAGAAGGTTTAACAAACAATCGTGCTCCCCTGTGGCTCTCTAATCAACCCACACAGCAAGCCAATTCGAAAATCCAAAGGGGCCATGGCAAATCAATTGGCCACACCCTCCGTTGGGGAATTGGCAGTGGGACCTGCCACGGGTTGCCCTGCGTGAATTTTGGACTTTGACCGGTGAAAGGAACATCATCTTGCAAGAGGCAAACAGGTTGTACCAAAGAGCAACCGCGGAATTTTGAGATGTCCTTTTAGTCTTCCTTTAAAACCAGCCAAAAATGGGTCGTCCATAAAAGAGAACACCCAAACATACAATTCCGAACCTGAAGTAAGAACCGAATCCCCCTAGTAAAGAAGCAGAAGGACCGGGTTTTCGCTCGTACCCCAAAACCACAGGAAAAAGAAGGGGTACCCTTCAACAGAGACACTCCCAAAAGGGGGAAATGTGGGAAATCTCGCCGGATGAATTTGGAAAACCCGGCCTCAACCCGCTGCACCGGCGCGTTGCCCACGCTGCCTGGGACCTGCGTGACTTGCGCCAAAAAAATCGAACCGATTCTGCGGGACTAGCTCAAGGGAAACCTTTTGGGTTGGGCTGACACGAAAGCATCCGAGGTTGGTTTCCAGAGGGCTGGACCACCCGCACAAGCGAAGCACTTGAATATGCGCAGGCAAGAATCACCTGAGTGATCATATAAACCTGTGGTCCAGAAACCAGGAAGAGACACCCTGATTGTTGTGCCAGGCTTGGGCATGACAGCATGCCACGACAGGAGGTCATCTTGCCCTTGTACCACAGCGAGATGAACATCAGGGGTCCCATCAGACTGTAGCACAAACCAAACACGAAAGCAGGCAAAGTCATCCAGTGTCTTCGGTAACGCGGGCGGGTGTGTCATGGCTGTGTTGGCAGACCGGGGCGTGACAGGCGCGCCGCGGGAAGGCCATGAGCAAAACGCCTAAAAGGAAACCAACCATGTAAGGGAGTTCCCCTATTGCAAGACACACCCAACTGCATGTTGCCCAGATCTGACAAAGCACTGTCACGCCAGGGCGGCGAACCACCTCATTGCTCCAGCAAAACCATCCAGTGTCTCACGGGTAGCGCCGTTTTGTTCTGAGGTGCATGGTGTAAAGCGTTGGGTGTTTTTGGCCGGTAAGTTATTGGTAGCCTGTGTTGTTACCCGCTTAGAAAGTCTCCGTTCGGTGGGATGAAACCTGTTAGTGGGATTTTTGCGCCCCAGTGGCTGATGTACGCAGCAAACACAAAACCTCTCGCAGCGGAAGGTTCTAGGTCCAAGGGAAGAGGCGCCACCTTCCGGTTGAACGATTAGGCACCCCAGCCGACCAACCTCTTTTGGAAAGAAAAGGATGGCACGGTACGTGAACTCAGTTGCCCAAGGACCCCTACTCATTTAATAGAAGGCTGACCCTTTGGGGGCATGACTAAAACACGAACCAAAAACGAGAACCCAAAAGGTCAAAATGGGCGTGTCTCAAATTTGGGGACCACCAAAATGGCCGGTGTCCTTTAAGTTTCTCTTTCAGCTGAAACGGGCGTGCATGTCGGGCCAGTTCAATTCAGTTGCTTGGGGCTGGTTCTGGGATTGGTCGTGACTGCTTTGGAGTTGGGTCTGCAGTGTTCGGGTTAGTTTTAGGGTTGGTGTTGGGTTGACATGGAGGTTGGCGCTTGGTTGGGTGCTCGTGTTTGTAGTGTTTGGGGCGGCTCAGCAACCCTAAACTGTACTCCAGCACTGCCAAAACCCTGCAATACACTAAAGCACCCCAAGCAACCAAACATCAGCCAACACACAAAAGCAACCAACTAACAAAGCAACAAACTAACCGACCGATCGACACCAACCAACCAGTTAACCAGCCAACGAGCCAACCAACCAGCCAACCAACCAGCCAACCAGCCAGCTAACCAGCCAACCAGCCAGCTAACCAGCCAACCAGCCAACCAGCCAACCAGCCAACCAGCCAGCCCTCCAGGCAAACACAGACAATTCATTCACCGCTTCCATCCCAAAAGCTGCTGTGGCCAAAGACAGACAGTGATGTCTCAAATTGTACCTGACACCCACCCTCCAAGCATCGCACACAAGACATACAAAAACTAAGTCGGGCCATCGAATGCATGGGATACCTCATATCTGTGCTCAATCCTGCCCACATCAGAAAAGACGCAACTCGGACAACCACCACAACTACGGTCAGATGTTATGAGGGGTGGCCGCATGAAATGTTAAGCAAGGAAAATGACTCATGGAGGCGGCGACATAGCCACTCGCCTAGGCTTGGTAATTGAGAAACTGCGAGGTTGATATGTTTTGCCTATTCAATCACCCGTCATTGATAGACATATATCTAGCACTATGATGTACATATATATGTATATACATAATTTGACAGGATACGATGCGGATATGGATACGATACGGAAATGGATGTGGATATCGATACAATACGATATGGTATGATATGATACGATATGATATATATATATATATGCATACTTACATACACATATCTTTGTGTATATGCATATATGTGTTTTAAGACCTCATATGGGTGTGGGTCAAAAATAGGTACCCAGACGGGAACCTTGGTACATGGAAACAAACCCCTGATGGTTTAATTTTGACCCATATATCCAGATCTCTTAGCCATTGGACACATGCCGAGCGAATCCTCCGCCCTGGGCTTCGCCTCCATACCCAGGTCCGCCGGCGAGAAGCCGGCCGCCTGGGCGGCAGAGCCGGCACCCAGCAGGCCCAAGCCTCACGCCCAAAGAAGGCCGGGAAAAAATTGGGCCCCGATTTGTTGTTTGTTTGTTTTTCCCCCGTTGTGTTTTGGGATTTCTTGACTTTTTCCTGAATTGTCCGTCTTGGAACTGGCAGCTGCGATCTTGGTTTCCCTTTATAACCAAGCTGAATTACGTGCCCTCGACAAAAGACATGCCCGTTTGTGGTGCAACAACCTACCCCCTAGTCCTCTTGCGGGTTGGGGTTACAAATGCGTAAAAACGGCCAACCTCTACTCCTCGTCCCGCAAGATTGCAATTAAACAATCGTGATTCCAACATGTTTAACTTGCTGGTTCTTAGGCAAGCTTGGAACGGCCCCGGCCAAACCATCCGCAGCAGGTTTCTGAGGGTACACTTTCCAGCTTGGGTTAAAAGCGAAACCACAAATGAAAATGTTTCCCATTTTCTGGGGTCCCCCCATTTTGACACATCCCCAAAATGGGAACTGCCGGTGGATTTCTCCAAACTGAGATGGGTTCACCTCGGTTTGGTGCTTGGGAAAGGGGTCCCGTAACTGAGTTTGTCTGTGGGAAGGCCATGCCTCTAATCAGATCTCCAAAGTGGTGGTTCTTCCTGCGGTCTCCCTTATTTAAATAAAAATAATAACAATAATAACAATAGTACTAATAATAATAATAATAATAGTAAAACAAAATGTATGCCCTGGAAAATGAACAAACATAATAAAACGACACACCCGAAATATAGAAATGGCTGCAATTTGCACACAGCCAGCGAAACTCGCTCCAGGCAAATATCCAGGAAGCTAGCCGAAGGTCCTGTTTTGGGTGTGTGTGTGTGTGTGTGTGTGTGTGTGTGTGTGTGTGTGTGTGTGTGTGTGTGTGTGTGTGTGTGTGTGTGTGTGTGTGTGTGTGTGTGTGTGTGTGTGTGTGTGTGTGTGTGTGTGTGTGTGTGTGTGTGTGTGTGTGTGTGTGTGTGTGTGTGTGTGTGTGTGTGTGTGTGTGTGTGTGTGTGTGTGTGTGTGTGTGTGTGTGTGTGTGTGTGTGTGTGTGTGTGTGTGTGTGTGTGTGTGTGTGTGTGTGTGTGTGTGTGTGTGTGTGTGTGTGTGTGTGTGTGTGTGTGTGTGTGTGTGTGTGTGTGTGTGTGTGTGTGTGTGTGTGTGTGTGTGTGTGTGTGTGTGTGTGTGTGTGTGTGTGTGTGTGTGTGTGTGTGTGTGTGTGTGTGTGTGTGTGTGTGTGTGTGTGTGTGTGTGTGTGTGTGTGTGTGTGTGTGTGTGTGTGTGTGTGTGTGTGTGTGTGTGTGTGTGTGTGTGTGTGTGTGTGTGTGTGTGTGTGTGTGTGTGTGTGTGTGTGTGTGTGTGTGTGTGTGTGTGTGTGTGTGTGTGTGTGTGTGTGTGTGTGTGTGTGTGTGTGTGTGTGTGTGTTTAGCTTTGCTAATGCTCATGCTTGTTTCCTAGACATCCCGTCGATGTCAACTTTCTCTGGATAGATTGAAACCGTTTGAGCTCCTCAGGCGATTTCTGCTACTAATCCGCCAGGTTCTCTACTCCGAGGTCAGTTTCTAGGGAGAACATACCCTGCGGTGTACTTATCCTGGGTCCCACGGACAACCCTGGATTGATCCATCTGTCAGATTGCTGCTCAAAAAAATGAAAGATCCCTGCTAAAAAGACCCCCCGGATTATCAACCAGTCCTTCATTCTGCTCAATCCTACAACAACTCCACAATCTGAAACCAGAAATCTGCCGACAAGTCGAGGACCTCATCAATCCATCAAGGCCTTTCGCTCTTGTTACCCGTGAGCTCGCGCCAGATTGGCGGAAAGCTTCATCCCCCCTCCCCCAAGCGTGCCTGGAAGCTGCAGCGCTTGTCTCCTGGGTCCCACCCATGCCTCGGAGCTCGAGAACTGGTCACACAAAAACCTGGTAATGTCCGGATTAATCAACCTAGTGGATTGAAGGGGGATTGTTCCCCCGGGAAAAAAAAACAAAAAAAAAAACATAACCAAATAAATGAGTAAGCAAATTAGTACATGAACAGGTTAAATAAAGCATTCCCTCGTAAACGGGACACCTCCTATGAATCAAGCAAGGGGTTATTTGTCCTGAGTGTCGTTGTCAGGCGATGTCTTTCTTCAGCATACCATGGGGGCCGATTGTTTGCTCTCTCATTGTTGAAAAGCTCTGTCTCTCTCTCTCTCTCTCTCTCATTCATGCACGAACCACATGGGCCTGTCCCACTTTTGGGGCTGGTCCTCCCTTCGCCCAAACACAACTCAAATTGGGCGGCTCAAAAGGGCGCCAACTTCTGGACCCCGGAATTGCAGGGTTGAGGTCCAAGCATCCTACAAAGACCAGTCCCCGGCCTGGCACCCGTGATTTCAGCATTTTCACCCTGTGAGTAGAATGCGCCAAGCTACCCACCATTGTGGGAAATGAACCGGTGCTACCAAAGTGGACAATCCCTATGACTGCTCTACCAATTGGAAACAGATTCCCTCTTCATAGCGAGCCATCTTGAAACCAAACTCCGGGCTCGACAACTAAGAGAACACACCAGTGATCTACTTGCCTGATTTGAACACGCATGGAAAGTTTAGCGAGTCCCCTGATGCTTGTTCCGAATGAACCATAGACTTCTGGCTGTTCTGACCAAGCCTCATGGTTCCCCCCTACACCTCGGACCCATAAGCCACCAAGGTGCCAACGGCAGGCCCACCGTCAGCACCAGGAGCCGCAGGACCCGCGTCCGTAACCGCGCCATGGCGTCCACCAACTTGAAGCCAAAAGCCAAAACGCGCCCAAATGGGTTCTTCTGGGGTCCATCCAATCTTTGGATCTGAAATCCTACCGGGCCTAATCCAGTTTTTACCTGGTTTTAAAAGGAGTTCGTATTTTCGATTCTGACATCCAATGCGGTTCAAAAGCCCAGCCGGGGACCCGGGTTCCCCAAGTTCCAGTATGTCCACGGTTCGGCATGAAGTCTGACAAAAAGCCGCAAACCAAACGAATATTGAAAGACAGCCTTTTTCGCGTCTTTGTTAGCATTCTGAAACCGCTGCCGGACAGTCGACAAGCGAATTGCTAGTTTAGTAAGAAAAATCGGCTGGAACTGGTTAAGGTCAAAAAAGATCGGCAAAATGACACGTTGAGTCGTGAACGCCAAATTCTGCGGATTCTCCATAAAGTGCTCGCAAATGCGATGAGTGGTTCTCGAGAGGATTGATTGGGACACTTTGATCTGCCGCTGGCAATGTGTTCTCACGTGGCACAGATTGCCTCATCGACTCATCCAGTCTCTTGGCCCAAGAAGTCGATACCCAACATACTGACAACCTCAGGCGATGCTCTTTCCGAGCATCATGCCGATGCTCATTTGACATGTACTCGCTCACGGCTCCATATGTAAAGCAACAACTGTGAAACTAATCCTCTATTCGTCTCCCGGGCGTGTGCATTTTGAGGAGTGTCTTTCTTTCAAAATGAAACCAAAAGGAAAGGACAACTTGTGTGCTTCATACCCGCACCCCTGACGCAACCTCCATGGGGAGGGGAGCCATCCCCCATACCTTCGAGGCCCCCGGGCGGATGAGGTCGTAGCAAGTGTAGAGGCAGGCTGCGAAGCACTCCTGGCCATTCGAGTTGTCCGCTTCCAGTGGACAAATGGATGCAAACAGGGTGTCTCCTTTTTTTGGGACCCCCCCAAACAAAAACAAGAGAGGAAAGTGATCCTTTTGTTTATCCTGTAAAACCACAGAAACAGCTACCCGCGCCAAAGAAGACACACCCAAATGGTGTCCTCGCTCCCGGCTTTCCTTTTGAGGTGCTCACAACTTGGCCCGCCCCAATACCTGGTGGCTAGACCAGGTAGAACCAACCAGCGGTTCTGAGCGGAACAGCCACACTGGTCACTGGCCGGAAAGGGCCAAAGCTTTTGGGGAAACCTTTTGGATCCAAATCCAGGGCAACTTCAAGTCGCAAGGACTGAATCCGGGTTTGCCGGGGCGCGACACAAACGGAACACCCGGAGTGTCTTGGCTGCCCTTCTTGTGCCAGCACCATTTGTTCGAGAGCAAAGCCCTGAAGTGACCCAAATAATAAGCTCTCGCTCGTTGCTCTCTTCTGACTACCAAACGTCGGCCAAAGCAACTCGTTCAACCAAGTACCTGCAACATGTGTAACTCCTCCCTGGCTGCTTTTGTGCTTTAGGCATTTGAGGGGGCCCGTACTCAACACGTGATTCAGTTGGAAACCCAACTCAAGTTGAGTAAACTCTGCGGCCAATCTAATATCCAAGGTCTGGCACTCGCTCTCTGTCCTTCATGTCACTGTCGACGAAGTACTTGAGCAGGCCTTCGGCCTAGAGACGGGCGTTGTTGAGCCGAGGGCAGCCAAAAGAGTCAACGAATGCGGTTTGGTCAGAACGCATGGCCTGTTGAAGATTGCTCCGAGGATGCTGGAAACCGAACTTATACCTACCTTTTTGAGCTGTAGATGCTTTCTGGCTCGGAGCAACCCGTAATGCTGCCTAACCTTTGTGACATGCATTTGCCAACCTCGATCCAATGACACCTGTCTATTCCTGCCCGCTCGCTCAAATTAGGTAGCCGCCTGTTCACCAGCATGATCGCGGCTAAAATTTGGTGAAAAAGTATGTTTGAATTCCCAGCGAGCGCAAAAATGAGTGTCCATAATACTCTATCATCATAATTTGAGTGTCATATGTCAGTGGGGACCTTGAGGCCAGAGCTGATTTGGCAAGCTTCAAACTTGCTATGGCGAAAAGCAAGCAAAGGCCGACTGGCCCAGAATTGGCTGTTGGCATTTTCTGAATCCTGCCGCAGCATTTGCAGAACTACGGACTCCTTTGTCACACGTAGGCTCCTCCCAACTTATTTCAGTTCAAAAGACCCGCAAAGGGAAGGTTGACGTTGTGGGACCATCACAAAACATGTTGACGCCAAAACATACAACATCACTTGGCTTCGGTTGCAACCGAGCCTTAAAGGAAAACCGCCCCTCACAAGCCCTTCGACCTTTTTCTCTTCTAACCGGAACCTACCTCAGCTTTTGTCACCATGGCCTTGCTTAGATTCTAGCCCATGCCTTGATGTTAACTGCGGATTAGTCCTGAGGACGTGAAATTGAAGGGTCCCTCGAGCATCCCCACTTGCGGCTTCCGGAAGCCCCTTTTCAGAAACGGTCCTCGTGGTATTCATCTGAAGTCGGCATTTGGATGCAACATTCAAAAAGTTGATGCCCCCCAAATACCATTCGGATATTTTCCTCACCAAAATACCCTGTCACTTGAGGATGAATATGTACCGTGGCCCAATGGCATCCTTTCTAGTTGTACTTCCCCATTCGTTGCAGGGATCCGGAAAAGCGCCGAAATCGCCGGGGGAATTTGGGGTCCCAACAGAATGGTGAGCGAGTCCAATGCCCACGTGCTCATGTGCTCATGTGATGAAGACCAAGCACAATCCTCAGATTCCCAAGTTGGGTCACCCCCAAAACTGGAGATCCTTGTAGCTTCCCAAAATAAAACACGTTGTAATGGTTTATATTGCCCTTACGAAAACCGTTTGCAAAACCAGGAGTAGAACCCGCCTACTGAAATGCTCCCAAACGCATTGACTTGGTTCTACGAACATGGTTTGCTATAACCACCATAGGTAGAACCACCTATTCAAATGTTGAAAAAACAGGTGCTGGGCGCTGCTCATTTTTGAGAAAAACGCCTTCCCAGCCCCGAGCTAAAGTGCCCGGGGCTCCCTGCCAGCTCCTGGTTCCCACTGGCCAGCGCGCTGTCCATGCAGTCCTCGCGTCTCCCAGTCCATTGGATGGGGCCCACACGACATGGGAAGTTTCCCTTTGGCTTCCTAAGTTCAGATCTCCAGCACCGAAGAGAAACGCATCTGCACCCATCACCCGCAACCGAAGGGGCTGCGTCTTTCTGGAGGGCACCCTTTTCAGTTTGGATGGGGAAACCAAAACAACCATCGCGTTTGGGGTCCAAACCCCTGCTTTGCCACATAAAGTCCTTGTACATCTTGTCGTTGCGGGCGAGCTCGATGGCCTGCTTGTAGCGCTTGTTCTTCTGGTAGACCTGGCGCTACATACACGAGGGAGAATAAAATGACGACAGCGTGTCTTCCTTTTCACGCTGCAGAACACATGTTTTGGAGAATATCACAGGGTAAATCAATCAAGTAGGTACATGTCAAATTAGGAGGACCCCAACAACTGTGGGTTCCCCTTTGAATTCCCTTGAAAGCAACTTTACAAAGGGTACCCTCAAGAAAGAAACGCACACCCAGCCGTGGCGAGTGCGGTCCGGCTCTTTCCGGCATGACATTGAGTCACCCCAAAGCCAATCCTCAACTTGCAAGCCACTGGCCCAAAAACACACAACCACACACGTACACACAAAAACACACAGCCGTTTTCGGGCGCCGGGGGCCCGGGCCAGCGTGGCGATGCGCCGCATCTCGATGAGCTCGTGCTTCTCCAGCTTCTGCGCCTCGAAGGATTGACCGATGGAGCACGTGGTGAAGGAAAAATCGGGCGGGGCTTCTGTCGTTTTGTTGGTTTGTGGAGGTCCCGCAAGGTGTGGTCCGTTTTCGGTTTCCCCTATAAAATCGTGTTTTGAAAGGGTGCCCTCAAGAAAAGGCAGACCGACATTGACGTGGAACCTGAGAAGGGGGTCCCAAAAAGCTTTATGACGCTCAATTGTGAGGTTCCATGAAAATATGGCGAGTCAACCGGGGTTCAAAGGTATTGGCCAAATGCACTTACATGTTGCGGATGCACGAAAATCCACTGTCATACGCTCGAGGAAACAACTCATTTGGGGCTTCCCCCATTTCGAGGCACGCTGAAATGGGGCTTCAGCCATCCCAGGGCTGCGCGTCCAAAAAAGGCGCTGGGCTGCGGGCGAGCGCGATCTGGTCGAAGTTGTCGAACTCCTCGTGCACAGCCAGGCGGAAGAATTGGAGTGGTGAGAAACGCGTTTCATTCACCGAATTGGGCGTGTGCCGTTTTCCAAGGGTGCGATTTTCTTTTCTTGTTTTTTGGGGGGAATGAAACCCAAACGGAAAGCCGCCAGTTTGGGAGACCCCCCCCCTCTCATTTTGGCGCACACCATAATCCTGTACCGCGAGTCCACGATGCTTATACCCATGCTTAGCTTCTAGGCACACGCCCGAGTATTCCCTCCAATTCATTCCCAACCTGACCGGAAACTGCCCCGGCTTGGTTTGACTCGAAAGCTGTCAGGAAGTCTCCTTGTGGCTGCGGACCCTATTCGGCTCATATTAACCGCTTTCTGACTGGGGCCCGGGGTAGACATCCTTTTAAAACCAATCAAGGCTGACTGGGCGCGTTTAGCCCCGAGATTTCTGCAGGTAACCGTCCGACGGTTGCTGCCTTGGGCCCAACAAAGGCCGCAAAGCATCAGCTGAACCACTGCGAGTGCCAGACAGAAGGGTGTCTTTTGCGACGGTACCCTGGATTTGGTTTGGCTGTTTCAACGGGGGAAGCAAAACCACACAGTTCGGGGAGTCTGACGCCAAACCAAGACTCGGCACCACATACTCCAACTTCAAGCTTGCTATGTGAGTCACAATCCAAAAATGGTACACCCAAAACCATGTAAAGAAGTTAAAGGTATTGTTGATGGTTGAAACTACTCCTAGCTTCCACATACCCGGGGTTTCATTGTGGTTGATGTCCAGTCCCATCACACCCCACCAGCCGCCAGCGCCCCGTTTTGACTGCTCTCTGACTCTAATTGCTGCGCCATCAAAAGGCGCAGTCAAAGCGCGACCTTTTAGCAAAATCTGTAGCAAGCGGGCCATGCGTCGCCCGCGCAAAACGGGCCTGGCTCATGGGCCGCTCGTGCAAACAAAAATGATGGCAACGACCATTGACACGGATCTCCAAACCACCCGGTGTTGTCCGCCATGTTTTTCATGTTGTTTTGCTTTATTGTTTTGCTTTTTTATATTCAAAAAAAAAACTAGCTCTAGAAAAAGATAGAAAAAATAACGGTTGGTTGGAGAGCCAGGATGCTTGCATCCAGGAATACAGCCACTTGCGCGCCTCTGTCAAAACAAGTGGCAAGAGCAAAGAGCACTTGTCCTAAACTGCCTTTGCGGGGAGCATCGAATTCCAAAAAGGGGGGACATCCACTGATGCATCTGGTTTTGACAGTGGCTCACTTGGCATCTGTAGACGGCAGCAAACGGCAGAATCCGTCTCACAAAACTCCGGCCTCGGATTTTCAAGAGTGGACAGTTTGGAAGGCGGGAGCTGGTTTCACCAACCGAGCTACTGGAGCTTGGGGAACATGGAGTCTACGCATGGGTCGATCTCCAAAGAACCTGCTGAAATCGGCTGAGCCTCGGATAGTCTCTTCCCCAGACCCTTTTACAAATTTGATCCACCTTGCTGTGGGAGAATCTGGGCCTCCCGCCCCGTCTGACTCCCTAAGCCCTCTTGACCCATCTGCTCACCTCCAAATTCTGGGTCCCTCCCAAGTGACCCCTGACTTGCAACACTGCGCCATGAAGCATCCAACCACAGAATCGCAAAGTGGGCTTCCTCAAGACAAGGCCACGCGAGGCTAAAAGAAAGAGGCCCGATGCTTGATCAGGGTGCCGCAGTATTGCGACGCTTGGAACAGTCGCCAAGCAAGACCCTCTCGGTTTGGTTGAAGAGAACGGGCCAACCACCTCTGACTTTAGAAACAAAACCCAGTTGGCACGCCCCCTGAAAGGGCAAATCCAAAACCCTGTTACTTTGAAGCACCTCAAATGACTTCCACCCGAACAGGAAAGCAGTGAACTCCAGCAAAGCGCATCTTCATGGGTCGCTGGTGCAATCACAAGGTGACTTGCTTACGCTTGCGTGGCGCCAAATACAAGAGCGTGCCCCGGTCAACAGCCCAGCTGCGGGAGCGCGAGCTGTCAGAGCGGGAAGGTGTGAGAGTGCCGCAAGGCCTGCGACTGCAAGGCTGTAGCTTTGAACCCACGCCCGCGAGTCACAATCAGTTAGTGAATTGGCCGGAAAAAGTCTGAACTTTATATACCACTAAAGTGGTCTTCCCAAAAAGCCTTAAAGTCCAACAACACAGGGAATGAGGGATACACTTGGCACACAAATCAGGAGATCTCAACCAGGAAATGATTTGACAAAATTGGGGAGTCCATGTGCCTCGTTACTCACAAACCATGAAAGCTTCGGGAAAGGAATCCAGATCGGCCTCGGCGCCACTCTCGTCAACCTGGGCCGGGCAAGCCTTGGGCCCAGTGGGCTCCCGAGAAAAGAAGCGCAGAAGGGGACCAACAAAGACACGCCCTCGTCTAGGAAAAGGCGGCCTCTCTCGCAGTTTTGAGGCCCAAAGGCAGTTTCATGCGGAGCCCTCGTTTTTGAGTAGACCAAGGGAGATAAGAGAGTTGAGTCCTCAAAAAACAGCTCCTAAGAAACTTCCGATCCCGAAGCAGGATGTGATGTTCAAACTGACCAAGCCCACCCACCCCCCTCGAGAATGCGTGGTTGACTGATAAAGACCCCTGTTTTTGCCAATCCCATCTACCTTCTTGCTTTTGACAAGCCGCGGGCTTCCAAATCAGCAGCGACCGCCGCAGTGGGTACTTGGTCAGCGGCGGGCGCGACCTCTTCCTGGAAGGACAAATGCTAGAATGCGGGGGCCAAAATCGGGTGAAGTCGTCTTTTAAATGGTGCTTGGAGACAAACCATAACGTTACCCCGAATTAATACACCCGTCCCATGCAGGGCTAGACGGCTTAAGACGCCACTGATTCTGCCAAGCAAATTCGGCTCTTGGGGTGTCACCCAAAGTTACGACACCCCACTAAGCAAGGGAGCGAGCACCCTCCTATTCATCAGCCAGAGGTGTATTTCTCCCGGGTTGACATTCAGGAAGACACCATTATGGGAGTCTGTTTTGAGAAAATCGGGGCCGAGTCCATTTGCATCTTCAAGAGAGTTCCTTCAAAGGGGTTCCTAGTTCCAGCCACCCCCCAGAGAAGCTGACAAGGATTCCTTCACGAGAAAAACATGTTCGAGGAGATTTGTTCAGGGTTGGCTTCCCAATTGTTTGAAGCCACTTGTTGTTCAGACCCCCAAGAACAAACCCACGCCGAACAATCAAAGGGGGTATGCGGGAAAGCTAAATCAGGATCTTTAAACCATGGTTGTGTCTCTGGGATGGCCCAACGCCGAAACTCGTCGCTTTGTCGTATTGAAAAGAGAAGGCCACGGCATGCCGATACCTCCCCAAACTGATGGCTGCAGAAACTGGGAAAACAAATTATGGAACTTCTATTCGAGAAAGCCAAGACCTGAAGTAAGAATTGAATCTCCAAGTAAAGGTCCTACAGATCTTGGCGCATGTCAAGAAGCGGCAGGTGGGTGCATGAAACGGCAGTTTGGCATGTCAGCACTACTTGCAACTATTCACACCTCACAAGCAGTAAAAGCAACTTGAAGTTGGGCCCTCCCTGTGCCTTCGTCTCAACTCTTTCTTGTCGCTGGAAAGTGAGTGGTCCCTGACCATCCCTAGCATGCCTCAAGTTGTACCCAGGGATGAATTTCTAAAATGAAGGGTTAGCCAAACCTGCTCCAAGATTCGAGGGAGACATTGGAAAAGGGACACAGGGTAGGCCCCAGACCCCGTGGCCCATAGCAAGCGCAGTCATTGGGCCAAGGTGGTCTGCAACCAACAAGATACTCTGCCCAAAACCATGCAAAGAATCGATAGGCCGGATCAGAACCTATTTGTGGTTGGGACTGTTTCCAGAAGGACCCCCGAAAGAAAAAACACACACACACACACACTAGCATAGACCCGAGATAGCGAAACATGTGCACTGTGGCACCTGCACAAGAATCCCCAAATTGCATGCCCTGGCACCCTGCCGTCAATCTCGCAAAAATACACCAGGCCGCATCATCATCACCCCGAACGGCAATCAATCTCGCACATATGCGCCCGCACCATCACCAGGCCGCACCAGCACCAAAACTGCATGCCCTAGCACCCTGCCGTCAATCCAAATAAAACGGGCCCGCACCATCAGCAGCAGCTCAACGCGCACCCCAAACTGCATGCCCCCTTGCGCCCCGACGGCAATCTCGCAAATCTCTTTCCCTTCATGTCCGCCTACGATTAGTAAACTACCCCTAAATAGAGCTAAACGTTTTCCCAAACCAAAGAATAAACTACCCCTAAGTAAAGCTAAATGGGTTCCTCCCCCAAAATTGCTCTGATCCTTTCTTTTTTCAGGGGCAAGCTTTCCATTCAAGCTGGCTCAGCAAAAAATGATTCCAATTTCATCAGATTCAAAATTCTTGAGTGATCCCCTTCATCAAATTCATTATCTAGAAACCCTCAAAAACACAGCTTGACCCTGCCAGCAAGGCTACCCCCCCCCCCCCATGAAGCCTCATGCACTACATAATTCCTGACCCTAAAAAAAGCTAAGCTGATTCCCACTGATCCAAAAATTGCTCTGATCCCTTACCTTTATTCAGGGGCAAGCTTTCCATTCAAGCTGGCTTATCAAAAATGATTCCAATTCCATCAGATTCAAAATTCTTGAGTGATTCCCTTCATCAAATTCTTTATCTGGAAACCTTCAACAATCACAACTTGACCCTGCCAGCAAGGCAACCCCCCATGAAGCCTCATGCACTAAATAATTCCTGACCCTAACTAAAGCTAAGCTGATTCCCACTGATCCAAGAATTGCTCTGATCCCTGATCTTTATTCAGGGGCAAGCTTTCCATTCAAACTGGCTCATCAAGAAGTGATTCCAATTCCATCAGATTCAAAATTATTGAGTGGTTCCCTTCATCGAATTCTTTATCTGGAAACCTTCAACAATCACAACTTGACCCTGCCAGCAAGGCTACCCCCCATGGACCCTAAATAAAGCTAAGCTGACTGACACTGATGCAAAAGTGGCCCAATACTACTTTAGAATTGGCCAAAAAACAGAGCCCAATACTAAACACATTCTAAACGTTTCCCGACCCTGAAATGTTTCCCCTTAACTGGATTTAGGGTCATTCGGAGGGGGGGCTATTTATTAATCAGAGGTGGACATTATTCATTAGAAGTTAGAGCCGTATAGCTTTCAGCTATCTGGGATATATATATATATATATATGTATGTATATATATATATATGTATATATGTGTATATATATGTATATATATATATATATGTATATATATATATGTATATATATATGTATATATATGTGTATATATATATATATATATATATGTATATATATATATATATACATGTATATAGATATATACATCTGTGTATGTATATATATACATATGTATATATACATATGTGTATATATATATATATACACACATGTATGTGAAACATTCCATCCGTGTTTCCAACCTTTAAACCAACCTGAAAAGGCCCAAGAGGCCTCCGCTCCAGGCTGGACTGCGCGCGCCGCAGGCCCTGGCTTCGGTGACCCAGTCGGTCGGCAGTCCAGCAGTCGCCCCGGGCTCCGTGTGAGTCTTTCGGAGGGTAGAGGTGGCAAAGAAGTGACATGGATGACCCTGGTTGAATTGTTTCGCCTGGATGAACCCTGGTTGAGCTTTTTTTGCGGAAACCAAAATGCTCCAGGAATCAAATGGTAATCCAAATCGTACCCCCAGTCAACATCCCAATCCACACTGAAATAGACCAAAATGGGTGGTGCACCTACCCCAAAATGGTACCATTGGTTTCCCACAGCCGTAATATTGGTAGAGTCTTTGGGCTAGAGGTTACATATCGGTAGAGTCTTTGAGAGTCATTTACTCTCTCTTGCTCTCTCAATATGTCACCAGCACGGGCGAAAGAGCAAACAAAGGCATCGGAGGGTATCCCAACAAAAGGCTGCTTATGGTGCAACTTTGAGCGCCGACGAAAAACTATGTGCACCGTATGTTGTGGGTGACCCGTTGAATGGGTTCTACGAAATGGATTCCTTTCGGATGCTACACACATGATTCTAGGGGTTTGCCGGGTTGGCCTTTTTGTCTGAAATCAACAGCCTTCTTTGACAAGGGATTCTACACTACCAGTGGGGCTGTTTACTTGTTCCACAAGCTGTGGAAAAGGCAAACCGTGCAGAACGTCCTTTGGTGCAAATCCCTTTTGGAACCAAGTCACCTCTGGCCACATTCCTGGAACTATTTCCGGCACCGTGGTCATGCCAAAACCCTGCCATCCACAGTGTATTTGTGTGCGTGTGTGTGTTTAGAGGATGTAGCCCATAGTCTGCCTCAGTTGTTTCCCCCCCTATGCTCAGAGTGTTTCCTATATATATATATAGTGAACGCTAAAATGCAAAGTAATACTACGAAAGGTCGTAGCGAATACTTGTAACACCCGCTGCCATTGTGATGGCGCCCTAAACTAGTACGTGCGTGACGTGGCAAGTGCGGCTCTTTCGCGGCGGCTTCTTGAAATTAGCATGACAGCTTCTCAGTACAAGCATAGCACACCGGTTCGGCAAACCACATTTTTCAGTACAAGAGTACTGAGAAAAGAAAGGTCAATTCAGGGAACGCGAACTTTCTGAAGTTCCGTCTGAACACCCCTCGAAGATTGAGTTCCACGAAACGCTCTCGCGAGCTTTCGCGATGCAGGATTCTCCTTTTGCCGAACCAACCTATGTATGAAGATCATGGTTGGGTTTCTTGGCGCGTCCATTGGGGTTCGGATGACCATACCTAGCCCCAACGAGGTCGTTTGACAGTGTGTTCCAATTCCTTTGTTGGTTATGGCACTCAAACGGAGGGGTCAGGGGAACGCGCTTCGGGCGATGCAGTTCAATGGCTGTCTCAAAGTTGCATGTTATCAATGACAAAACCAACACACACACACACTGGGATGTATATATATATATACACATGCATACATGCATACATACATCTGCTCCTATTTTTCGGAACTTTGTCTTTGGCTGCAACCCCGCGCCGACCCATCAAAGGCCTGGGGCTCTTCTTTGGGCGCGCGCACAAGAAAGGCCAGGTCGGGGCTTATGGCCTGCGACGTGGCAAGTAGGCAACGGAGCGAGCGCCTGTGGGGAGGGGGGGAGGGGGGGGAGAGGGGAGGGGGGAGGGGTGGGGGGAAGGGGGGGGCCTTTCAACCGGGACCTCTGAGTCAGGTTCCAGGTTTGTGGACAGGAGGGGGGTAGGTGTGTCTTTTTGTGCAGGCGACACAGTTTGTGTGGTTTTGAAGGGAAGCCAACCAAAAGGCAAACCCTTTTATCTTGGGGAGGGTCCCTTAAAAGAATGACACAACCACCGGGAGCAGAAGGGAAGAGAGGAGGAAGAGAAGCAGGAAGAGCAAAGACAGGGGAAGAATTGCTGAGGAAACCCAAGGAAGAAAAGGAAGGACGACAAGGAAGAAGAGAAAGAGGAATTACGAAGGAACAAAAAAGGAAGAAAAGGAGAACTACAAAGAGGAAGGGGTCCCGCGCGGGCACAGGAATCGCACCCCATAAACCCATGATCCTGCTGATGCCAGCAATTGTGCGTTGGCTAGACACCGAGTGTCAAATGGTGCTGAGCTTGCTGAAATCATCTGAGCAAGGCATACAACACAGGGCATAGGTTATTCGAACATAGTCGAGTCGATTACTGATATATTCGGGCATACAAGTATAGACAACGGAGACAGTCGTGCATGCTGCTTGGAACATCTCGCTACCACTCTCAGTATGTGGTTGTGTATTACTTGCACCTTTTGGCCTTTTGTTTACATTTTGGGGGGGCAGGGTACTTATTAAGTTAGTAGCCCTGGGTATAGGCCATGTACGTCCCTTCAGTTGGATTCTGCCCATGGTTACTAAGCACTTAAGTCGCCCGCCCCAAGTACCAAAGGGCTCCCTCGAGGCCGTAACCTCGATCGCCCATTGGAAATGGCAGTGCCGGAATCAGTTGACCGGACTTTCCGACACCCAAATGTCCGGGAAGCCGAAAGGAAACCACCCCTTACAGGGGCTCTCCCATTTTGAGGCAAGCCCATGCTGCGGCGGCCTGAAGTGTTGCATGGTGTCTCACGCAAAAACCAACAAGAAACCAACCTTTCATTAGCGGTTTGCGTGCTCTTGTCAGAAAACACCCCATACTCACCTGCAGATTGACATGGAACTCTTGAAAAAGAAAAACTGTACATTTGGCAGGGGACAACAAAAGGACACTTTTTCCTTGATGGATCTTCGGATTTCATGCTCCCGAAAATAGAAGTGTGAGACGTGGATGGACAAAATCCATGTTGGGATTGTGATTTGTCAACCTGGGTGCGTCCTGTTTTTGAGAGTACCCTTTTTAGGTGGTTTGGAAGCGAAACCAAAAGGAAAACCCTCCATGTAGGGGTTGTTTTGAGGCGGGGTTGAGGGGGGGGGGTTCCATGGACAGGCAGAATGGCGAATTTGCAGACTCAAAGGTCTCCCAAATTGTCCAAATAGTCCCTGAGCGTCTATCGCGGCTCGAAAACTTTTGGGCTTCTCCCGAACTACCAAGGGCTGCCACTTGTCACCATACCAGTACTTCAGCTAGGTTTCGTAAGCCAGCAGGAACTACTGTGGACCAAAAAAGACATGCAACGCAGGGATGGACAAAACCCTTCGAACCTTGATGGGTATGTGGGTGTGGCTGAAAAATGATGAGCCAGCGCAGGATTTAGTCTTTGCTTCCATTTACCAAGTTGCCATGGGTGTATTGTTTTGGCTAAACCAGCCAGGGTTTTGGCTAGTGGGAGCTTTTGTATTTAGCTCAAATGGTTCCATTTTGGGGATCCATCATTTTTGGGGATCCACGCCGTGTCTTATGGGCCAAAGCCCCAAAGCCCCACCTCCGGGGTCACCGGTCCGTCGTTCAGCGGCAGCGCCGTCAGCGGGGGCAGCGGCGGCCTGGTGCGGCGCTGCGGCGTGGGCCTCGGGGGGTCGAATCCACGGCGGTGCTCGTGTGGGTGGGCTCGTCTTTTCTTAGCTCAAAAGATGGGCTTTCCTTTTGTTCCCTTGAAACTGCAAAAACTGGTACCCTTTTGGTGTTTGTTTTCCTTTTGGCTTTGCTTTGGTATTTCTTGTCTGTGAGGCTTTTTGTGAGCCTGCCCTGTTTTGAGCTGGCAAGGGAAACCGAGGAAACTACGCAAAGCAACAGAGATGGATTGCTTTGAACACGGGAGGAGTCACCAAAAATGGGTGGCTTCCTTTTTGGGCTCCCTTCAAAAACAACACCCAATAGGGGGCCAAATGATTCGAAAGGGGGGTTGGGATATCGTAAAACTGCATGAAGTGTCTCAGCGCAAGGATTTTTTGCAAATTGGATTCCTAAATATCCAATTCCTTAAAATGTCAACTGTATATTCCGGAGGTTTCTTAGAGTCCCAAACCTGGATGCTATTGGGGAATAACATAAAGTTCGCAAACTCGGAGGACTTAGTGACCGGCTTGAAATGAAGAGCAAAAGCTGGAGCATCGCTTGCAGGAGATTTCACCTTGAGCTTGTGCCGGACAACGTAGCATTCCCCGCAAAAGCACTCAATTCTTCACAGCGGACTGTCAAAAGTCCAAGGCAAGTTCCCAACAAAGATGTTTGAGCTCGCACATGATTCGCCCAGCCCTGTCCAAGCACTTTTCTTTTTGAGATATGAGTGTGTTGATTGTTTTGGGGATCCACTGTCGGGTTTGCTTTAAAGGAAACTCAAGGGCAAGCAGCCCATTTGGAGGGGGGGTCCCCGTTTAGGGACAAGCCGATCTGTGGTGTTTCTTTGAGAACAATGCGCTTTGGCTAAAACTTGTCAGCGGAGAATCGACCCGGTGGGTTGGTAGAGGGCAACCGGCGGTTTTCTCAACGTTTCTGTATCCTGAGTTCTCCGGGCACTTGCCTCTTGTGGGAAAATTGGGCGCGCCTGAAACCGCCAGATCAACTGAAAATCCGCCATGGCACGCGTCAGCAGCTGTCTGACATCACTCGAAACGTCTTTCAAGCTGGATGGCCCCCGTTTTGAAGCCCCGATCCCAGCAAAACGCCTGTTTTTTTTTGTTGATCAGGGACTGCTTCTTTTTTGGGGGGAAGTTCCTCCAAAAAAACGAGCCACCCATGTCGCCTCCACGGCAAAGATTTCCTGAATTCCCTCCGCCGAGCAGCACCGCTGCGATGGGAGAGCTGCTGGCAAGGGAGGCTTCGATCCAGGCGGCGTAGTCTCTCACCTCTCGAGTCGGCTCGAGCCCTCGAAAGGATGCCGAGAGGGACGGATCCGACGGGTTGGTCTGAGGTCGGACGCCAGGTTCGTGACATGGTCACAACGAGCCTTTTTCAGCCATAGGCCCAAGTGGCCGGTGACATGGAACGCCACAGTTGAAGCAGCTAACGTTCATTCAAGCAGAACCTGCTTGTACGTCTTTCAGGCTGCGAGGAGCACACTGCTTGCATTCCGTTTCTCGTAACAGAGAAAGTGTGTGGCCATACAGTGCATGGGTATGTGCTGAAAGCGAGCACTGCGAGTGGCGAATCTGAACTCTACGGTAGAAAAAGGATACAAACTGATTGCCTAAAGGTCAATGGTCTGCAGAACACAGAACACACACACACACCGGCGTGGAACACAGGTTGCATTTCATGGTGAAAACGCTTCCCGCAACAAGTGGGGGGATATCAACCTTAATTGAGATCTGTGCCGGTACAAGACTCAGGGAATGGGAGGGGCAGCTTGAAACCTGAGCAAACCATTGACAGTGGTTGGGGCTTGCGATCTTCGCGTAAACCTTAGGGAGCCGAAGGCTCAATAGCAATGGTTGCGCATGGCAACGCGTTGGGCAAATCGAACCGACCCCTCTGCAAACAGAGTTTACAAACAAGCAGCCCAATGGCTTCACCGGACAGGAACTTCCGAGAGTCCCAGGCCGCGGAGTTCGGACAAATGGCACTGGTTATCCTCCACTTGCCTAGTCTCCCGGAGAAAATACAAATATGCGTCCAGCAGGACCCTTTGGCGGACTTCAGGGGTCCCCCCTTAACAAAAAAAACATGGCCATAGTCGTCAGCAAAAATGGAAGTTGTTGCGCCCTCGCTCCCCAAAATTGGTTCGAGCGATCGCCTCCTCAGGCGGCTCGAGCTTTGCGAGGGCAGTGAGGAAGCTGCCGCCTCAGGCGAGGAGATGGGTCCGGGGTCCGGGGTCCAGCAAGTCTTTGGGCCCGCAAACTGGGTGCCACGTGGGGGGCGGCGGGGGGGGAGGGTCCGTAAAATGAGACAAACAAAAACATGCCAACTTTGGGTTTTCCTTTGGCAAATCGGGGTCAGTAATTTTTTTAGGGTACCCCTTTTTGGTGAAACCATCAGGAGACCAACGGTTTTGAAGGGTTCCCAACAAAAAAGAGCCCCGTTTCAATCCCGAGTACTGTAGATTGTTGTCTCACCGAACCTATCCCCTTCCCCCCCATGGCGCCGTTGCGCCTTCTCCTTGCGCCATGTCCCCGTAGAAGTGCTGTGCGAAACGCGCCAGCAGCCAGTACTGCGCATGGAGCCTTAGCGGGAAACCGCCCATCCGAGGGGGGGCGCAGGGGGGGGGGGGGGTCTGAAAAAGAAAGGGACCCTTCCAGGGAAGGGCCCGAACAGGTATGTTCGGGCCAAATTTCATGCCGGAAAGTGGCCGGTTCCTTTGGGAATGCTCTGCTTTCTTGCAGCTTACTGGCTTGCTCAGTCGCAGCAAAGACTCGGCATGCCTTCAAGCGTGCTTGGCTTGACAGCGACGTGGTGTCACCCACACACGGGACTGCCATGTATGGCTATTCGACACGGCTGAAAAACAACAACATTCTGCCGAGCTGGGGGCCTAAACGAGCACATGAATGTTTGACCCAAAGGGAAAAGCAATTGCTTCTTCCGCCTCCCAAGATCCCTGCGCGGGCCGAATGGATCCCTTTTGGTCTTTTGCAAGAACCAAAAGCGCCAGGACAAAACCGCCGCGCCCCGTCTGTGCCACGAGGCTCATGTTGGGTGTAGACTGCCGGGTCTTCCCAGCTGCTTTCCCCAGTGAGGGCGTTGTGGAAGAAGCGCCGCCCTGGCGCTAACCAAAGCCACCGGTTGAAGCCTGTTTTGGATGTTGCAAAGCCGGCCTGAATATCAAGCCTGGCAAGGCTTCAAAACGTAACGGAAAACAGGCCACACTACGTGGCACTCTTTCAAGGAACCCAATTCAAGGACGGGTCCACATCCTCGGAGGAAAAGCATTCGATAAACCCCCGCCTTGTGCAACGGTGTGCCCATGAATTGACCGCCTTCAAGAACCAAGTTGTCTCGGCCATGGGCCTTTTTGGCGAATTTGACTAGGGCACTGTTTGCTGGAAATCATGTACATCGGGGTTTATGTCCACCAATGGTGGTGCGTGTGTTCCAAGCATTCAAGAAACACAGTCATTCAGGAATGATGACACTGGCAGTCTTGCTATACAAGAATCCCAAGAAATTGCACCAGGTCAATGGTATGTCCTGTTCCATCTGTTCGCTTTGGCGAAATAAACCCTCTTCAAACTTCTCCCAAAACAATTTCATCACAAATGGATGTCTGGGTGAGGGCTCTGTTGGCACCTGCTTCATGACCCGCTTGGAAGATCCCCCTGCCCACCCCGCCACCAAAAAAAAAGGCTGCACCTCCCCCCCCCCCCCCCCCGGCCTTCTTCAAAGCTTGACCAGCCTCAGCACTCGAACAACGCAAACAGACTTCATTGCACAAATGGAAGACAAGAAGTCTATGGTTTCCTTGTGATTTCCCGTGAAACGACACCTAAAAAGGGCACCTCGGCACTTTGAGAAAGGCACACCGGTATTGCCACTTTATGAGATGCGAATGATAGGGCAGCCCTCACATAAGCCACGGCCAAAACATGCGATCCCACAATCAACCTGGGAAAAATGGTGAGTTGCCCTAGTCAATGGACAACTATGGGGCAGCCTAAACGAATAGAACGGGGCTGTGGGGGCTGTGAGAGCCACATTGAGGCATGCTTACGAGAGAATTCTGTGTTTGTTTATGTGTTAGCCCCTTACACTTCTATAAATGTTGGCTGAATCTCAAACATGACATGCAGTTTCCAGAGCGCACTCTCTTGCCCAGCAGCCTTGCAGCTTGGTGGTCGCCCGCTCGTCAGCAAGTTTCCTGTGCGATGCGAGCAGACAGTCAGACTGTCTAGGATCAAACTGCCTTTTGCTTGTGGGCATAGTCCTGTACAAATCAAGGGCTGACTTACAAGAACAAATACTTATATTCAAGAGCGACAACTCGGTCATATGCTCCAAAAGAAGCACGCAGCAGCATACAAGTATGATACTAGTACCTTCTTTGCGGTTGGTCTGAAAAGGAACCAAAGGGAGACCACCCATTTTGTGGGGTCCCCCCATGTAACCCATATGAGCAATGGTCAAAAGTCCGTTTGCCAGGGTCATGGTTCCTTCAATAAAAATTATCGACAAGGCTGTCTAAACTCCCTATTGAGGGGTGGATGACTATCCCTATCAACCATTTGACCACGGCACATATGCAAAGTGAAAAGCGCATGATTGTCGTTTTTATTAGACCACAACCAACCGAAACACACCCAGAAAAAACACGCGCACAGCATCAGTCACTACACCATTCTTAGAGTCCTATTGGTGTCATTTTTTGAGGGCACCCCCTTTTGAATGGTTGTACAGGGACAACAACAAGCAACCAACATTCTGGGGGGGTCTCCTTTCAAGCCACGCACCATTCTGACACATCTTGACTCATCTCAGGCGAGTAGCAGGTGCAGCTTGATGGCCTTTGCCACCTGCGGTACCTTGTGGCAGGACTGGATGAGATCCACCAAAGCGTCCAGCGTCCACAGAAAGACCTCAGCTCAGAAAAATAAGGAAGAGGATGTGAGTGGTGTCTTTTTTGGGTGGACGCCCCCCAAAAAATGGTGGCGTTCCTGTTCATGTTTCTTCTGCTACGCTGTTCTACAGCCATTAGAATTCCTGCGGCACACCTGGGTGTGAGTGTGTGTGTGTGTGGGTGTGTGTGCGTGTTTGCTTGCTTGTTTTGTTTTTTTGAATAGAAGAAGAAGAAAACATGTTTCGGAGCTTGGTACCGTTTGTGGGCTTGGTTTTGAAGGGAAACCTACGAGAAACCCACCATTTCTTTTGGGGGGGTCGCCTAAAGAATGACACACCCATATGGCGAATCCATCAAACTCCGGGTTCAAAAGGAAGGCTTTGAAGCATCCCCATCGACTATGGTGAATGGTCCCAAAAGCCGGTAAGTTGAACAGGGTGGCGTTGCGGATACTCGTTTCACCTATAAAACCAACGGGAGCTAAAAGGAAAGTCACACTATTTGGGCCGTTCCCCTTTGACACATAGCCACGGCAACCTCCGGACACGGGTGTGTAACATCGGGAACCCTGGTGCATAGATAAATGGGAAAACAAAAGGAAACCACAAAAAGACCGCTGGGTTCAAGATGAAACAAAGGGAACTGAAGAGGCCGCCTCCCGGCAAACCATTTCAGCGATCCCATGAGGACATGGGGATGTCACGTAGTCCCGGATGAGGAAGACCGGGAAAGCTTCAAACAGGGGTCCAATCATTTCCCCCTGAAGCATCACCCACCTAAAGAAAACTCTCACAAGCCGCTTTACATGGGAAAGCCCAAAGGGTGAATCGCTTTGTGGGCAATGCCCCCGGCAAAAGAGCTGTTTCACCATAGGGGAAGATGCTGAGCCTGTACCACAAAGAACATGCTGAGCAAATGTTGATTCGAAATTCCAGTCACAAGGGTATGTGACAAACTTGGACCCCACAAAACCTCGGTGCTCGAGTCAAAACGTTCAATTCCCCAAGGTCGCCAAGCTCATTCTGACACAATCTACCAAAAGAATTAAAGGCGGATATCCGCACCTATTTATGGTTGGGACCACATCCCTTACTAGCCTTCATCTACGCGGGTTGAAATTGTGGGCTGCTCGCGGAAATCAGGCATGGAAAGGGGTCCATGGAGAGAATGTCCCATCAAAAGGATACCTCACCTCACACTCTGCTTATTTGGTGATTTGGAGGTCAGGGGAAGTCCATTTGGCTTCAAAAGGAACTACTAAACCCCCCAAACCAATCCAAATCACCAGATATAACCTCACAGAACCATTTGATGGGCAAAACAAAACATTTGTCGGCCGTGACTCGCCGCGCCTCCATGTGGGGATGTTGCCAGCTGGACTCTCCAGTGCTGCCATTCCAGAAGTAGACCGCGTCCTCAAGACAGATCTCCTGGTCGATCTGTGAAGAGCGCTGGGAGTAGCGGGGCCCTCTTCAAACCGGGCTCCGACACTTCCCCTCAAAACATCACCCTACCAAAGGAAACTCAACTTAGATGGGCCAAGATCCACAAAGGCGACGTTTCAAGCCATGAAAAGGGGAACTCTAGGGACTTCCGTCGAAGCCGTCGTCAGCATGTCAGGCCCAACGAGTTCCGATCTCCAGGCCTGACTGGCGCTAAAAAGGGCATGTTCTGGGCCTGCGGGAATGTAAATACAGCGCAAAATATGCATATAAATCAAAATAAATCAAACATATACATATAATCATGATCCCCATATTCAGAGGTTTGGCGCCCTATGGATCGTTTTCAATTCGCCGATTTCTCCAAAGGGGTCTGGGACCCGATCCGTGAGGTCGGCTTAGGGGAGGCACCACAAGGCGACCAATGGACGCTGAGAACTCTTAGCAATGTGAAAGTTCCCGGTGATTCTATTTACCTGGGCAACCATGGGAACCACCCTTTAAAAACTAAAAGGAAAATTGGAAAATGGCTGGTTGCCTACTATGCTTTAACCTACGAGAATGCCCGAGCTGGATGTAAGTCACGGTGGTCCTTTCCTCTTTGTGTCAGAGGATCATGAAGCTGGTATGGGGTTCTGTTTGTCCACATAAACTTTTCCAAAGAAGCAAAACTCGTCCGTCCGCAACACTCAGCTTAGCCAAACAAACCACAGAGCTCTGGGGATTGGTGGGGCGGTGTGCGTTGCCAAGCTAGGTGGTTCGCCACTTGGGTGAGAGAGCCCATGAAAGACAAGGTTGACCTTTATGACCTAGGTTACCTGCAACTTACTAACTTGGCCACCCAAGCAAGCTGTGATACAACATGCCGTAAGAAAGCCGTACAAAGACCCTCGGAAACTGGGAAATATCGGGCAGTCTGGTGTCAAAGCCGCAACATGCCCCAAGCTGCCCCAAGATATTTCTTACCGGAGGTAAAGTATGACACACATACGCATACACATGTGGTGGCTCATCGTTTTTCGAGCGCACCTTTTTGGGGTTGCAAAGGACAACCAATTGGGAAAACCGAAATCCATCTTGAGGGTCCCCCACTTTAAGCCTGAACCCCAAAAAATGGTGGTTGCTCCTTTTCCTTTCCCTGTAGAACCACCCCAAAAAAAAGGAACCCTCAAAACGACCAAAAAAAAGGGAACCCTCAAAAAGACACACACACACACATGTATGAGAAACATCGAATATCAAGCCACCCCCTTCCGCGCCCCAAAGGACGGGGTTTTCGCCTCCCAGGGCGGCGGCAGGTTCAGCTCCGCGGCCGCCAGCGCCAGCACCTCCAGCAGCTCCGAGGCCGCGCCTGGCTCTGAGACATAGGTGTCCTTCTAGGGGAAATAGATGGCCCTGGTAGATGATTAAACCAGGCAAACCAGGAATCGCGATCTATTTTCCTAGCAAAACCAAAAAGGACACCTATGGAGTCACAAGCTTTACAGGTGCAGCCAAAGAGAATTGTCCTTTGCAGTTCGGCGCGCGCCCGCTTTGCTGGCCGAGCACGGGGGGAGGGAGGAAGAGTGGTGAAGGTGGGTGGAGGAATGGAAGGGCGGTGCCCTGTGGAAAAGAGTCGAAGTTTGGGCCTCAATAGATTGCACAACATACGAAAAGAGCAGGGGTGGTAGCTGGGCTTTTGTGTGCGACTCACGCACCCCTTTCGATCGATGCCTCGACAAATGCGGGTGAGGCTACTTTTTGGGTGGCGTTGTTTAATTATTTTTCCGAAACCAAAACAAATTTCGGTTTGAGGGCGTGCCAAAACGCAAAAAGGATTTCAGGAACCACCTAGACTAAACCACCTAACGTGGCAACGACCATCCAAGTAGGGACCCATGGGACACCCAAAATTGGTGTTTCTTTTCCCAGCACACCCAACAGAGGGTCCCCAAAAGCCGACGAGCCATTCGACAAAAGTCCCCAAGCAGGCTCCCAATCCAGCGAAGTTCGCCTCGGGCGGAGAAAAAAGCGCCTCGGCCCCGCGCAGCCCATCGGAAGCTCCGGACAAACTGCTCCGAAGCCCTCAGCCGAGCGCCGGCGGGCCCTCGCCCCGTCGGCTTGGGCATGGGCATGGCCGCATCCAAGCCGGCCGGAACAATATTATCTAATGCATATATATATATATATAATGCATACACACATGTAATAGCTACACACGTTCACATATCTATATATATATATATACATGCAATGTATACAGAGATGGGAAAAATGTACAGGTTTGCTCGTGGCTGACGCTAGCTTGTCTATACCTGGGTCTTGCTCGTGTACTCTGCAACGTAGACTTGTCGCGGGCTCATGGACGTCTGGGTGTGTCTTTTTTGAGGGGTATCCTTTGGGCTTGGTTTTGAAGGGAAACCAACAAAAAGAAAACCTATCACGTGAGTCCCCTATTTGAAGAGACACCCGTTTCTCACTTTGTCTCTTGAGACCTTCGGCAGTCGGCCCATCGTAGGGGTGAAATTGTCAAGAAATGTTGCTGTCCTTTTCACGGCTCCTCTCAAGCTTCTCCACTCTGTGGACAGCTTGAAGAAGCCAAAACAGCTTCGGGGAAGAAGAGCGAGCCATCAACACCAGTGTCAGATCTACATGGCTTGCTCCCCAAAAATGGAACCCAAACTAAAACCCCCAATAGAACATTCCTCGACCGATTTGGGGTTCCTCCATGTCAACTCAAGTTTGGTATGCAAACTCACTTACCCCACTTGATTCCAACTTTCAGTTGGGCTGCTAGGCAGAGCAACACAGTCGAGCTGAAACCCAAGGTAGCAATGTGGACATCGAAGTTTTGAAACCGATCTAACCCCCATATGACAGAAGCCTTCTGGGGTTGATGTTGAACCTGATGAAGCATGTGTACCTCGCAGACCCCAGTCTGCCACCCACTTTTTTCCTCAGCTGCCTGGTGAAGCCGAAAACTTGGGCCGTGAGTGTCAACAGAAACCCCAAAGCGGACCTTTTGACACCATTCTGGTTTATATTGAAAGCCCTCCAATAGAAACCCTCCAATGAGTGTCAAATGTTTGAGTTCGTGGTGCCTTTGGATTGGAGCGATTCCTGATGCTGATTCCCTTGAAAGCGTTGGACCGACAATTTCGAGTGCCGAAATGCCACTGGCTCGCGTGTGGATGCCCAGCACCATCACTTCAACCATCGGCACTGGGCAAAAACAAGGTTACCCGTGCCAGACTGAAATGCCAAAGGCAACCACAAACTTCAAACCTAACTCAACAATGAAATCCTGATGCTCGAACTGTCCTGCTAAAAAAGGGTGTTCAAATTGGCGTCCCAGTGCCATGGGCAGGGCTGTCTTTGGATAAGCACTGGATACTCCCTTACGGCCGTAAGGGGTTCATAGGTGAGGTACGCCGGCCTATTCCCCCCTCCCTCCCAATGACACAAAGGATTGTGTCCCCACCCTTCGGCCCGGCGAATCGACTCTCCTCGATGCTCTTCCTAAGCTCTTCGTACTGCTCGCCATCCACGTAGAGCTCGTTGATGGCCTGCAAAAGCGCAGAGACCAACAACTGAAGACGCGAAACCAACGTGGAACTCTAAAAAGCCTCCCCAGGTAGATATTATCTACCAAATGAGTGTGTCTGAGGTTTCATGCATAAGCGGTCAGAAGCGTACGCCTTCCACAGTAGCTGCGCAACTGATCGGTAAATTCAACAAAGTGTGCACATTGGTGCCCAGGATGCCAGATATGCGAGCGTTGCCTGCACGATCCTACCTTTCTGCTGCCTGGAGAGTGATGACATCCACAGGAAAGCACACTTGCACCTAGAACGAACCTCGAACAGCCGCATATCTCAAGATGGATCTGCGCCACAGGCTCCGTCCGGCCCAATGGATTGACAAAGCCATCCATCAGTTCACCAGGCCCGAAGAACGTGACCGACCAAATCAAGACAGATAGCAGAAAAAGCAAACAAACAGTTGGAAAGTGCTCAAAGCCGATTAATCGTTCTTGTTGCTATTGCTATTGCTGTTGCTGCTGCTCTTGTTTTTGTTCTTGGTTGTTTCGGTCTGTGGCGGTCGTTGCGATTGTTGTTGCAATTGGCATTGCAATTGGTATTGTGCCTAGTCGTATTGTTCTTGTCATTGTTGTGCTTGCTTGCGGTCTTGTCATTGTTCTGGAAAGTAGTACTCTTAATCAAATGTTTCTTGTTTATCTGTTCTTGTTGTTGTTGTTGTTGTTGTTGTTGTTGTTGTTGTTGTTGTTTGCTGTTGCTGTTGCTGTTGCTGTTGCTGTTGCTGTTGCTGTTGCTGTTGCTGTTGCTGTTGCTGTTGCTGTTGCTGTTGCTGCTGTTGCTGTTGCTGTTGCTGCTGCTGCTGCTGCTGCTGCTGTTGTTGTTGTTGTTGTTGTTGTTGTTGTTGTTGTTGTTGTTGTTGTTGTTGTTGTTGTTGTTGTTGTTGTTGTTGTTGTTGTTTGTTGCTGTTGCTTGTTGTT